>CAIGRL010242858.1:0-10431 GCA_903798325.1 Fraxinus xanthoxyloides
TTTTCATCACGCTTCGCGTCTAGGCGCCGCCTAGGCGACACCTAGACACGCTTTTTAGAACACTGTTTTTTATGCAGTGTCATCTCCTTACTTGTTTGGATAACTTAAATTTTTGGTTACAAGTAAAAGTCATTTTTCTTGAATTTAACTCTTACCTTACCATCAAAATTAACTAGCTGCTTTCCAACTTAAATCATTGAAATAGATTGAAAACTCATTTCCTTTAAGTGAACTTTTTAAGCTAAACATGCTCATATCATCTGTAAATTTCATTTGATATTAAGGTGACGAGAAGTATTGACACTGAGTATGGACAGTTAAGTCCCCAGGAGAGGAGAACTGTTGAGGCAATTGTGAAAGCAAGGTAATCTTTACGTTATATTTACGGCGTATTCATGAGCCAAGTTAGATTTCTTAAGCCATTTCTGAATAGTTTTGTTCATTTGCAGTGAATATCCATTGTCAATTATTTTAGTTAGAGTTGGCGATGGACCATGGGATATGATGAGAGAATTTGATGATAATATCCCTACTCAAGCTTTTGACAATGACTTCAGAATAGGACATGGCTCGGATGTGCCTTAAAGATAAAATGAACTTGTGTTAGTATTAACTTTAGGGAATTCATGTTCAACCAGCTACATTACTGTTAATGTTAGAGAACTTTATGACTTAATGTTGCTCGTAGTTGATGTTAGTTACTAAGATGATGGTGTTCAATCCTTCACCGACAAATTAAGCTTTTAGGTGACACCCATTTATAAAAATTATGTACATTAAATATAAGGGACGAGTTTACAACATTTAAATGAAGACTTGTGGTCTACATGAATAAATGGTTCCAATGTATAAAAATAAAATGAAATACCTTAAAAAATATAGCTCTTGATTTGGCTTCATTTGGTTGGCTTAATGTTACACAAGGACATTTTGCATTTCAAGCAACGGAGGTGATTACATGGCTTGATTTGTTTTGTAGGTGATCATTTTCTTTGCTTGTTAATTTTTTTTTATATCTACTACAAAGATGGAGGTTAATTTTGTTAGCTATAGTATATTGTTGTACGTTTGTAGTATGCTAAATGAGATTAAAATGATGCAGGTAGCAAGCCCATATAGGAAATGGTGGATCTACTTTTGATTGTGGAAGAATTTTGCGGATGGTTATCATTTTGAAGTTCTTGTTCATTACGCAGTTTATGTATGGCATGAGATTTTTAATTACTCTTCTTTATTGGCCTAATATATATTGGATAGACTTTAACCTTTCATATATAGTTTCTATGCAACAAATTAAGTTGAAATCAATGCGAGTTGTTGCGTTAGCTTTCTATAAGTCTCGTTATTATGTGCTCTACTAGGGATTAATAAACTTGGCCGTAATTATTATTATATTTTAGATTAGATGAATAATGTTTATTATTATTTTTCTTGTAAACATGATATTATTTACTGAATTTGCGTATTTACTATAAAAATGTGTTTACATATATTGGTTAATATAAAAATAAAAAAATGACGATTTAAAAAAAAGACATTTAGAAACGCTTATAAAATGTTGCAAAAATTAAGGACAGAACAAATGGCAACGTTAAAAAAATGTTGCGAAAATGTGAACACAATAAAATGTTGCAAAAGAGGAACGTCGACATGAAAAAAATGTTGTAGAAGAGTAATAGTGACACTTAAAAAACATTGCAGAAGAGTAACGGCAACAATTAAAAAATGTTGCAAAAAGTCCAGAATGAAAGTAGTGACAACACTTAAAAAACGTTGTTAAAACATTACGACAACACTCATCGAAACGTTGCGGAAAGTTATCTGCAACGCTTCTCAAACGTTGCAAAAACTTGTCTTCCGCAACGTTTAAAAAACGTTGCAAATGACTTTCTGCAACGTTTTCTAAACATTACAAAAACTAAATAGTAATGTTTGTATTTTACTTTTACAATGGTATTTAAACGTTGCCGTATCCTTATGGTCTACGACAACACTGAAGCCCGCAATACATGCACGAATGTTGCAAAAGCCGATTTTTGTTGTAGTGATGAGAAAATGATGATTAATGTAATTTGAAATAATTCTTTTAGTTTTCTTTAGCCATTACTTTTCTAGAACCATAAACACATCCACACATATATGTAATGTAATCTCATCCATAAAGTCCTTCTTCTCTCTTGGAGAAATTTTTCGCCAATAACCCGTATTTATTGGGCAATGTGACCAAATGATGGCTCTGATATCATGAACTAACAAACTATGTACTCCAGCACTTGTAGCTCGTCTGTTCACTGAATTGTATAAAACTCTAATTTTCTCTCGAGTTGAATGCATGATATGAGATATCTTAATTTGTTTACATGCCCCTCTAGTAGGAAGGTCATCGGGAGTTCTTGGCAAGTGACCTGTACTTGTACCTACACCTACAAATCCAATAATAAAATCGAACATTTAACTGGACTTCATATAGTAAGAAAATTAACTATTAACCAAAAAAAAAAAGCACTACCTTCAAACCTATCTATGTCATCATCCAATGTCTCGTCATTGTCTTTAACTCTTTGAACATTTCACTTTATGAGGATAGCTGTACCTATCCACATATGAGGTTCCCATTATTTTTATATTTTCTCATTATTTAAAATGAAAATAAAAAAAATGATAATACAATGACTAATTGAAATGTAAATTAAAAAAAATGAAATCAAGAAAGAAATAATAATTTACCCATTCTAACTAATTGAAACCCTCAAGAATCTCATCCAAGGAAATTCCTATCATACATTACTAAATCAGTGTAATTCTAAACTTAGACTTATCATTCCAGATTTACATCTATATTTCCTAGAGTCATCATCCCAAATTTTAGGAGTTAAAGTTCATTGTTCACTAGAACTAGTTGAAGAAAGCAACTACATTTCTGCTATCAAGTAGTTGCTATCGTTGTTTCAGTCACTAGGGACGGCGCTGGTGAGTGCCACCTCAGGGATCCTACCCGGAACTTCACATCACATTTGGCCAAGTGAAAGAGAAAGCAAAAGAGTTAAAGGAAAATAGAAAACAGTGCGTTTGGAATAGGGAGTTCTGGGCAGGTGAATTAGTACATTATTTTGAGGTATGTCTTTATTGTTTTTGAGATTTTTATAGCCTCTTAAACCTCTGGACTTGATTAAGATCATGTTTGGGGTGTTTTGATGATTTATAATGGCAAAAATGGGGGTAATTAATTACAAGAACTTGAAAGAAAACAACTTTAACAGAGGAGTGGATTGCTAGACTTGAATGATTTAACCTTTGATTTTAAGTAATCCATTGTGTTTAACTTATATTTATCAATATGAATGTTTTTAAAGAGTTAGAAGTACAGAAATGATCTTTAATAGGTTAAAATCCAATTTTTGAAATTCTATTTCAAGTGAAACTCAAGACAGCCATGAAGGAAATTGTTTGAATTGGCATCTGTAAAAATGAATGCCTTCGAACCTGTAAACCCTTCACTTGTCACAAATTTATGGCACAATTACCTTTACATACATGTTATAAAAGTGTGGCAAAAATTTGGAAATTATTCGATATAGTTAAGGCTAGAGATGTCAAAATGGCTCGGGAGGCTTGGGCTCAGCCAGGAAAAAGCTAAAGCAGGGCCAGCTCGTGGCTCGGTGGGATCTAGCTGAGGCTCCGATCGAGCACCATTTAGGGGCATCGACTCGAGCCCAAGCTAGCCCGTGACTCATCACCTGCCTTTTTCGACCTATGAGCAGAGTATAAAAGAATTAAGAAAATGAAAAAAATACACAAGCAGCTGTCAGTCTGGCAACTCTTTTTTTATTTTTTGCCATATTTCTTTGTATACGTTAATATTAAGTTATTATTTATAATACATATAAATTGCACAAATTTGAAATTCATTAAAAAATTTAGATTTATGACGAATTTTAAAAAAAAATTGAGTCGACTCAGCTCGACCCGCTAAGGCGGGAGCTGAAAGCTCAAGTCGAGCCTAAATTTTTTGGTCAAGCTTTTGCTCCACTTGGCTCGAGTCAAAAAAGCTCGAATCATTTTTACTCAAGCCGAACCTGAGTTTCGAGTTTCGCCTTGTAACTCGGTTCCACTCTGCTAACTCGTTGACACCCCTAGTTAAGGGAGTGAAAAAGGATTGAAAAAAATACTTGGACAACGATGGAAATCGGGAAACAAATTATGTCCATTTGTGTATTTAACTTAGGCCCTATTTGGTACGGATTACAATCAGATTTTAATCTAAGTCAAAGCAAAACAATCAATATTAACCACATTTTTTATGGGTTCCACAGCTCTTCAACCACACATTTCAAAAATTTCTATCATAATCTACTAAAATTCTAATTTTAATTTCCCTTAAACACCCTCTTAGATTCAACATTTACCTGTCCATTAATTATCTCATACGCATGGAAAATACATTGTAAAGAGTGTTAGGTTGTTAACAACAATTGGATGGCGTTGATTTTCATAATTGGACTCGAGAAATAGTGTGATTTACGAGATTAGTTTGCGATGCAATTGGTAACTTCACTTTCTAATGTCATCTAAATTACCTTGGCATGAATGGACGTAACACATAATTATGTGTGTGTTAAGATTATTAAACAGAGAATTATGTTTAATTTTAGACGGTAATACATGTGATTCTTTGACTTTAAGTGAAAAAGAGAACTAATTTACACTCCGTAGAAGCGCGCGCACACACAAGGGCAAAAATGTAAGTAAAAATTCATTTACAACTACGATGCAAGAATATAGTATTTAAGATATAGTAATGTTGGAATCTTTACATAAGGAGCTCATTGTATATCATATGATGATTATGATAATTAACTATGTAGTTTCAAAATATATTAATATCGGTTTTGATTAAGTACGTCATTTACGAGCAATTTCATCTTCATGCACGATATACGTCCATGGTTAAAAATCTAGCATGCAAAACACGATTGTAAAATTGAGATTTCATCCTCAAATATTTTATTGACCACTGCTAGGGTACCGAGGAGTATGAGGCATGCTTATGTGATTTTTTTTGCACCGCGGGTGATACTTCCTGGTTGGTTGCAAATGTAGATATGGGATGGGTCTTTGGTGATCATAGGATGATGGATCACTTGACTGTGCCTTTTGGGATATTATGTTTCTTAGCACTGTCGAGTGGGATACTTCTAGGATGACCATAGGGGCAGTTAGGGGATGGGCCTCTAGTGGTCACAAAAAGATGGTCCACTCACCAGTATTGATGTCAGATTGGCCATTTGATTATTTGTATTGATATTGTGCAGAGCTCTATTAGATTTATAGTAGGTGGGTTAAGGTCCCAATGAATGATTTCAATGAAGTTGCTTCTATTTGATTTTGATGAATATTTGAGCATGATACCTCTTTAGCATAAGGTTTAAAGTAAATAACATGGGGTCCGATACCCTTATGACCCATAGCCATGGCATGCATGATTTTTGCTTACTAAGCATTAGCTTATGTAGTTCATGCATTGTAGGTGAGCATGGAACCTCATAGAAAGTATGGCTGGCTGTGGAGCTCTTACGACATTCGAGATTTCTATGTACATGGATGACGACCCTAGGGTTATTTTGTGGAATTCACTTATATTGTATTTTGGGGATCCTATATGACTTTTGAAATGACATGTACATACATTTACAACCTCGGGATAAATATGTTGGATTATGGATTTATTATCTTTGGTTTCGGTATACTATATACAAGAACATACTTGTAGAGATGCTTTCATTTTATCAAACAAAATGTGTATGTGAATTTGGACGTTTAGGTCAAGTCATCAATTGTATTCCTACACTAGTTAGTATATTGTTATCTATATGAATGGGATGTTATAGAGAGTAGTATCAGAGTAAGGTTATAACTCTGTTAACTGTCCATGTTTATGATCTCATAGTATGAAAGAGCATTGCTAAGACAGTAAGTTTTATTTTGTTGCAATCTTTTTGCATACTTAATGAATAATATCAGCCAATCTTTATTACGATGTAAACAAATATCGCGGTCATGGTGAGAACTAGAAGTGAATACAGCGGAGAAACGAGAACTCCAACGTAAGAAGCAAGCGTCACAGATAATAATAGGGATGTGGTTATTGATAGACTTACGAAGCGGTGGAGCACCAAGCNTCTGTTAACTGTCCATGTTTATGATCTCATAGTATGAAAGAGCATTGCTAAGACAGTAAGTTTTATTTTGTTGCAATCTTTTTGCATACTTAATGAATAATATCAGCCAATCTTTATTACGATGTAAACAAATATCGCGGTCATGGTGAGAACTAGAAGTGAATACAGCGGAGAAACGAGAACTCCAACGTAAGAAGCAAGCGTCACAGATAATAATAGGGATGTGGTTATTGATAGACTTACGAAGCGGTGGAGCACCAAGCATAGCAAATTCAGCAATTAATACAACAAAGAGAAATGGGAGAACAACAAAGGAGTTAAATTTTTCCAATCACCACAAAGAGCCGAACAAATTGAGACAGTTGAGGAAAGATTTAGAAAATTAAACCCTCCAATATTTGAGGATGCATTATACCCAACAGCAGGAGATGATTGGTTGAGAACTTTAGAAAACATTTTTAGATACAATAGAGTCTTAGAAGTGGAGAAAGTGATTTGTACATCCTTTATGTTGCGAGGTAGTGCAGGACACTAGTGGGAAACGATGAGTAGCATTGAAGATGTGAATGTTATGACTTGGGATAAATTTAAAGAGTTATTTTCGAGCCATGAAGATTAATGAATTTATATAGTTGAGACAAGGAGGAATGAATGTAGGAGAGTATATTCGCAAATTTGAACAACTATCTAGACTTGCAGCCCATATGGTTATTACTAACGTACTTAAAGTGGAAAGGTTTCTTGAATTATTGAGGCCATAATTATATAGATATGTAAACATGGAAGGAGCCTAAGGGATGTCATATTCACAAATAGCAGAAAGGGTGTTAGTTGCAGAACAAGCCGAACAAAGAATTAGTCATGCTCAAGAGGCTTGATGACAGTTTAGACAAGGTCAGGGACATCGTTAGCCTAAAAATCATAAGAAAAGAGCATTCCAAGGATAGAGTCAGAAACTTAAGTTTCTATCGAGACAAGGACAGCAACAGTGGGATCAATGTAAGCGTCCAAAAATAGATCAGAACAAAGTCTCAACAACACAATCATCTTGCCCCAAATGTAGTGGGCGACATACAGGAGTATGTGCTACTAAGACTAGGACATGTTATATTTGTGGAAAGATGGGACATTTTGCTAGAGCATGCCTAGGTAATCCAAATCCTATAAGATATGCATTCATTTGTATCTACGGAGATGTGAGGAAGTCGGTTAGGATACCTGATGTACAAGAAGTCAGTTATTATGTGACTATTCCACCTGGAGAGGTCCAACAAACTAATTTGATTTTAAGTGCATATATGATCCTTATAGAAAGTCGAGAATTCTATGCAAATTTAATTGTGCTAGATATGAGAGATTATGATATTATTTTTGGGGATGTATTGGTTGTCAAAATATCAAGCTAGTCAGTAACATTTCAACATTTGAAGGATAAGTCATTCATGTTCAATGGGACTGGAAAATGTTTCAAATTCCCAGATGTATCGACATTGAAAGTACAACAAGTTACTAGACAATGGGTTTGTGGGTTACAGGGTTGGTGTCATGGCGATTGAAGCACAACATATTCGAATATTAGTGATGTACCAGTGGCCCAAGAGTTTTCAAAGGTATTTTCCGATGATTTGCTTGGGATACCACTAGATCGTGAAATAGAGCTTTTGATTGATTTGATTCTTGGAACATCTCTAATTTCCAAAGCCCCATATAGAATGGGCCCAACCAAAAGAGTTAAAGTTACAATTACATGAGTTATTGGACAAAGGTTTTATTAGACCTAGTTTTTAAACGTGGGGTGCGCCTATACATTTGTTCGAAAATTGGATGGTACAATGAGATTGTGTATAGATTATCAAGAATTGAATAAGGTAACAATTAATAATAAATATCTACTACCGAGGATTGATGATTTGTTTAATCAATTTCAGAATGCAGTTATATTCTCGAAGATTGATTTGCGATCTGGATACCATCAACTAAGGATAAATGAAGATGAAATTTCTAAGACAACAATTAGTATGAGATATGGTTATTATGAGTTTTTAGTGATGCCATTTAGGTTGACAAACACCCTGACGACTTTTATGGATTTGATGAATTGGGTGTTTAAAGATTTTCTCGATAAGTTTGTCATTGTATCTATTGATGACATCCTTATTTATTCTCGTACTAGGGAAGAACATACTGAACATTTAAGGATAGTACTTCAGGTCAGTTTTATGCCAAGTTTAAGAAATTTGAGTTTTGGTTAGAAAGAGTCGTATTTTTGGGGCATGTAATATCATGTGAGGGCATATCGGTTGACCCAAGTAAAGTAGAGGCTATTAATAATTGGCCCCGGTCTACAAACCTTTTAGAAGTTCAGAACTTTATGGATTTAGCTAGATATTATCGTAGATTTGTGGAAGGATTTTCAAAAAATAGCTTCTTCTTTAACGAAATTAACTAGAAAGGTTATAAAGTTTGAATGGACAGATGATTGTGAGCAAAGTTTTCAGGAATTGAAGAAGAGATTGATTTTGGCTCCTATCCTTTCAATTCCATTTGATACTGGGAACTTTGTGATTTACAGTGATGCTTCCAAGAGTGGTTTAGGATGTGTATTGATGCAAAATGGTAAAGTTTATTGTATATGCATCTAGGGAACTTAAAGAATATGAAAAGAATTATCCTACACATGACTTGGAGCTTTCAACCATAGTATTTGCACTTAAAATATGGAGGCATCATTTGTAAGGGGAAATGTGCGAGATTTATACTAATTACAAAAGTTTGAGATATTTGTTTACACAAAAGGAATTGAATATGAGATAAAGAATGTAGCTAGAGTTGGGAAAAGATTATGATTGTGTTATCAATTATCACCCTGGTAAAGCTAATGTTATAGCTGATGCGTTGAGTAGAAAATCGATATCTAAGTTTGCAACTATGAGTCTGACTTAAAAACTAGAGTGGGTGGACTTACAGAAAATGGATATTGAAATTGTATTGTTAGGATCCGTGGAGGCGAAACTTGCAGCATTGACACTTCGCCAACTTTATTAAATAAAGTCTAGCAAGGATAACGGGAATATGATTATTGTTCCAAGGTGAAGAATGATATACATGATGTAAAAGCTTTAGACTTTCAGATATCGAAAAATGGTATCTTACAGTTTAGATTACGATTGTATGTACTTGATGAAGATAATATCTAAGGTGATATTCTATCTGAAGCACATAGGACACCATATTCTATTCATCCGGAAGCTACTAAAATGTATAAAGATTTGAAGTTGCATTATTGGGGCCAAACATGAAAGGTGAGATAGTGGAATATGTTAATATTTAACGTGTCAACAGATGAAAGCAGAAAATCAAAGGCCGACAGGAACCTTACAACCATTATCCATTCCAAAGTGGAAATGAGAAAGCATCACATTGGACTTTGTGGTGAAATCACCAAAAACAACTAAAGGATACAATATTATTTGGGTTATTGTGGATAGGTTAACTAAATTGGCTCATTTCATTCCCGTTTGTTCCACTTATTCCATGGACCGTTATGCTCATCTTTATGTACAAGAAATAGTTAGACTTCGTGGAGTGCCATTATCTATTGTTTCAGATAGAGATTCTAAGTTTTTATCTCTCTTTTGGAAAAGCTTACATAATGCTTTAGGAACAAAGTTATCTTTTAGCAGGCTCATCATCCTCCGACCGATGTACAATCAGAAAGAAAAATACAAATATTGGAAGATATGTTGATGGCTTGTATATTAGATTTTCAAGCCCAGTGGAGTATATTTTTGCCTTTGGTAGAATTTGCATACAACAACAGTTATCAGGCTACGATTGGAATGGCTCCTTATAAAGCGTTGTAGGTAGAAAATGTTGATCTCCGATTTATTAGGATAAGGTTGGATGAAGCTATTGGGACCGATATGGTTCGTGAAATGGCTAAAGTTGACATGCAAATACGTTAGCGGATGCAAACGGCTCAAGACCGACAAAAAAGTTATACGGATCAAAGAAGAAGAATGTTGGCCTTCACAGTCGGAGACCAAGTATTTTGAAGGTAGCGCCACCGAAAGGAGTTATGCGATTTGGAAAAAAAAAAAAAGGAAAGCTAAGCCCAAGATATATTGGTCCATTTCCTATTATTGAAAGAATTGGAAATGTTGCCTATAAACTTGATCTTCCTTTATCTATGTCTCAGGTGAACAATGTGTTTCATGTATCCTTGCTAAGAAAATACATTGGAAATCCTTCT
>CAIGRL010242876.1:0-24536 GCA_903798325.1 Fraxinus xanthoxyloides
ATGGCTGTACAAGTGGCCTTTCTCCAAGAATATATACCTACAAACTACTATAAATAAATAAAACTATCATTAGGGATATTAATTAATCTCAAAGTCGACAAGTGGTCCAAAACTAGCCTATCGATTTTAGCTAGAAGGATGCTAGTTAACCAAACTTAGAGCCGTCTCCTAGTCGATAAACATTTTTTTATTATGATTATTTTATCATTTTATCTATCTATGCACCAATTAATTCTATTTATTTATAATATAAACCCTTTTTAAACTCTTTCAAAACCATATACAGTAATCCTCAAGTAAATTTATTTTCAATTATTCAATACCTACCTTGGTTAGATGAACTTCAATGCCCTATAGTATTGACTGTGGCCCCCACTTGCCGCCAGTCACCATGGTGGCTGTTGAGTTTAATACAATGTTAGGCAAGAATCAGATGGCTTTCCTCAGCCATTTCACCATTAATTGGTGACCTGTGGCATCCACCCCTATCCTTCATAACAATAATGACACGTTAAATATGGTATATTGTATAATACCGAACAATAATAAAAACGAAGAAAAGAAGATAAATTCTTTTTAAATATTACAATTGAATCCTATGAGCATGTTTAGCACCCCGACCACATGGTGTACATATGCATCTATTGGAGCATCTTTGATCGTGGTGTAAATGAATCTAAATTATGATTTAAATCTTGGTCAAATATCTCTCCAATGGAGAGATGCAAAGGAATTGCATATTACATTTTGAAAGTTATTAGTTCGATCATAAAATCACCTAATATATGAATAACGTGAATTAAAATTATCAATCTAAAGCAATAAATCACTTTTTGATTATCGTAGATGTTTAATTAATCAAGTCAAGGTATCGTATTTTGAATTGCCACAATAATAAATAAAATAGTAAATAACACAATATTTGTTGACGGAGAAAATCCTTTACTGAGTAAAAACTTTGGAACCAAGTCAATAATTTTCACTATAAACAATAAGAACTTATAGTATGATCTATTCTCAAAAAAATCACTAGGCTTGCTGATCTAATTCCTGCAATCTCTAAAACCTGTTGGAATGTGTTTTACTCACACATACTCTCAATCTTCTGAAATTATCTATCTCATGTGAGTCATTAAGAAACGTTGTTATTATATTTTTTCTGTGTTTGCAGTTCAACCCCTCTCAATTTTCAACATCTGAAAACTGTTACCTTCCAAATTATATATAGGAAGCGAATGTTTTGGATTATATGAATTTGATATTTTTCCTAACTTGTGATTAATTGATATCAAGAATTAAATGTTTAATTTGAATGTTTGGACGTGTTATTGGATCCTGGACTGATGTTATGAGAATGTAATATTATGATCAACTACTCCCAAAAACGTAATAAGCATTGTGTATTTATAATATGAAATATTTGGATAGTATAAGATAAATAGAACTCTTGAAAAACGCGAAATAGAGTTTCACATATAACACCTTCGCTCGAGCGCCAGGCGAGCAAGAGGTGTATCGCTCGACGAGAGGCGGGAGACAATGATTTTGCTTTGGACACTCGAGCATCAACTTAACGACATGCTAGCATAAATTTGACGACTCTTTCTCCTTATTTCATATTTGAATCCAAAGACTCATAATTCATTTATACAACCCTCTAAAAGACTCATTCTCAACTCTTTTATAACAATCATTTTGTTTTATAATAATCATTTTGTATAAAGAATTTCCAATACAACATAAGTACTAACAATCTTTCCCTTTGATATTCTGCGACAAAACTATACAATACAAGTTAAGGAAGTAAAAACAAACTAATCTACCATAACTCAAATAGAATGTCTGTCTCTTGCATTCTTTGAGAAACCTGTTTCTTGAAATTAACAACTTAAATACTAAGTGTGAAAACAAATGATACAAGAAATGTAACAATTGAAACCCACTTATAAATAAGCTAGCTTGGGTGAGAAATAATAATAATATTATTAATCAAAACATCAACTAAAACATCAAAACTCAAAAAAGCCAACTATTGAAATAATATCATCTCTCCTAATAGTATCATGAAATAATATCATCTTCCCATTACTGCAAACTCTTCCTAAAATATAGTTAAATTAGACAAAAAAAAAAATGCACATCTCACCTGTCTTTTTTTTTTTGGTCACAAATGACGAAGGGAACTATATCAACAATATATAATAACTCAAAGATACAGTTGATAGCATGCACAAGCATAAATAATGATGAATAAAATTTCTCATATATTCAGTTCAAATCTAAATGAAGTAAAATTGTATAAGTGGCTCATGTGTATAAAGTGCCACCAATTCCTTACGATCAAGAATCCAAACGTTAAATCTTGCAAAAAATGACATGATAAACATAACTGTTAAATAAGTTTATTTCCCTAATAGTGAGAGTCACACCAATAATGCATATTAAGACCTATAAATGAAGTTCATTTTTTATATATATTATTATTTTCTTCATCTGACTTTGAGCATATATATATTTTCGCGCAATTTCTACTTTTCTTTTTAATTTTATCATTTTTCTTTTCAATTTTTGTTATCCTATGGGCAGACTCTACTCCATTAAGCATCTAAAATGACCCTTATAAAGAGTTTTGGATCGATGACTCCAAATCAATTGACCATAGGGTATCAAGTTATGAGAAACCCTTCGTGATTAATTACTTGAGTCAAATAAGATTCAAAAAAGAGTATAAGATGAAACATTTTTCTTTATTTAATGGGATATATTAGAGTTTAAGTCCACTAAATTAAGGTAAATCCATGTTTTAGGGCACCTTACCAATAGATGATGGACATTCCAAATCTCACACACGCAATCAATATTTACTTACAAGATTATAGTGTGTGCAGTGCGGATAGTACACGAATAAATTTATACTAAGTACTATATATAAACCTAAAAAAATTAATGAAAAATATGGTACGACACATCAATTAAACTCATACTTGGTTACAACATATATATTCAAGTAAAGCATATATCATGCTGTAGTGGAAAAAAAATTCTATTTTTTCTTTTTTCAAATTTTCAATTTTTTTGTTTAAAAAAAAAAAAATTCAAAATACCTTAAGAACAAACCATAATAAATGAGATGCAACGATAATGAATAAATCACAAATAATAAGCGCATGCATACATCAAAAGCACCTAATCAATTAGGTATGCAAATACTTTTACCTTTAAGAATATCGTGATCAATTTCAACAATTTTCATATCACTCTTTTTAACCCAAACATGTCTTGTGAAAAATTTATTCCAAGTCAAATGTGTCTTTAATTTGGTCAAATAACTCGCTTGATTAGTGAGGAAGTTAATCCAACCATCAAAATCCCGATTTCTATTTCTATTCAGAAATTTATAACACTTAGACCTTATATATCCTAAGTCGCTACAATTGAAGCATGTAAGAATAAGTTTAGGAACAATCCTAGATTTCAAATTTTGAATTTTAGATGGAGGAAACTTATGTTGTACCGATGATTTCGGTTTTTGGACACTTCTTGGACACTTACATTCCTAATTGTGTTTCTCTTGTTCAATAGCTTGCAACACTTAGGTCATATGTGTCCTACTACCATAATGGTGACACGTGTGGATGAAGCTAAGAGCAACTCTAGGTGTCACGAAATAGTATGAAAATTTGTTTCATTATCGGCAAAATCACTTCCATTCTTACATGGTTTGTGCAAACCTATCATATTATCAATTTTCTTAAATCCAATAGAAAAAGTTTGAAGTCGGACATTTGATTTTTCAAGATCACTTGTAAGATATTTAACCTTAACATCTAAAGATTCTTTTTCAACCTTAATTCATCCAAACATCTAGTCGACTCCTCAAGTTTGGTTGTAAGACTCTCTTTTTATAATTCAAGTGTATTAACCTTCTTAAGCACAACTTTTTTCACATTCTTAATTAGACTCTCTTCAAATAAATTTCCATAAGCCTTCCGAATTTCCATATCAAACTCAGATCCCGAAATAGAAATTAATTGACTCATCTAGACAAGATTTTGGGTCAAGGATTGTTGTTAAGATTTGATACCGCTTGAAAGTTACTAGTTCGACCTTAAAATCACATAATAGGTGAATACCGCAGAATTAAAATTACTAATCTAAAGTAAAAAGTCAATTTTTGATTGTTGTAGATGTTTAGTCAATTAAGTCAAGTTATTCTATATTAAATTGCCACAATAATAAATAAAACAATAATTAATATAAGATTTGTTGATAGAGAAAACTCTTAATTGTGTAAAAATTTCGAGACCAAGCAAGTAGTTTCCACTACAGGCAATAAACACTTACAATATGATCTAGGTTAGAAAACCAACTAAACTCGTTAATCTAATTCCTATAATTTCAAAACTCGATGGTAACAATGATTCTTCTTTGGACGCTCGAGCATCAGTTTGACGATAAGCTAACATAAATCCGACGATTCTTTCTTCTTATTTTATAATCAAATCCAAAGATTCATAACTCTTATATAATCCTCCAAATGACTTATAAACTTTTACAACTCTTTTATAACAATCATTTTCTTTTATAATGATCATTTTATCTAAAGAATTATCAATACAACATAAGTCATAATACATTTTTTGACAAGACAAGTAGAAAAAAGGATGTAAATAAATGGGTGTGCAATAGCGGTTTGGAAAACTCCCCTCGTTCACAGCGATATTCAGGAAAAGGGGTATTGATGGTGATCCGACTCGGAATTTGATGTTTACTAAATGCATCTCATTGTTATTACCAAAGTCTTCTGTTTTTACCCAAAATTCAAATAAAGCTCCTTGTCACCTTTCTTTCTCATGTAGAAATTCTTTCAAATTCATTTTTTTAAATACATTTAATCGTATATTTTTTCAATAAAATAATTTTAATTGTAAATACATTACTTTTTCTAATTTTTAACTAAAAAAAATATTTTTTTTCACAAAATCAACTCTGAAAAAAGTCTATAATAAACAGGTTCTAAATTTCAAATCGATCATTTATTAACTGGCACCTGTCATCGTTTCAGAAAATTTATTGCCCCCAATCCATAGTGGTGGGAATCCACTGTATCCTGATCCCACACCATTTAAGGAGCTCTTTCTTTTATTGTTGACATTAGTTTCTTGGTCTGGGCGTTGCAACCAACAATAAAAACTTTGTCGGTTCTGCTGTTCTAACAGATTTCGAATTCTCAATTCCCATATAAAATCAAGATTTCAATTTCTCTACAATTGGGATTTTTCTTTTGATCTTCTTTATCCCATTTTGAGAGGAAAAAAATGTTGTGTTTCTTGATATACTGTCTTTCTTTTCTTCTACTTTCCAAGTCTTTTTTCATGCCAATGAAGAATGAGAGTGGGAAAGTATACAATTTTTTTCTGCCATGGTATAAACAAAGAAGGGTTTTTGTTGGGTTTTTACAAGAATCAAGAATCTTGACAGCAATAAAAAGAATTACGAGTTCAAGAGTGGAGAATTTCGATGAAAAACAAGAAATCACTCTACTGGATTTGCCTGATTTGGACTTGGAATGCATTCTGGAAAAGCTTTCGCCTGCCGGACTGTGTAGTTTGGCAGGAGTGTGCAAGACTTTTAGAGAAAAATGTAAAAGTGATCATTTATGGAAGAAGCATATGAATCAAAAATGGGGCAGAATAATTCGGGATGCTGCCAATACAGAATGGCAATGCCAGATTGATTCAAGAATAACTGGTGACCCTCCAATGCACAAGAGCACATTTCAGTGGGTTTCGTGTTTCTTGGACAATCTTTTCCCGAATAGATCAAAGATCGAGGAGGGAGATAGCAAGTTGAGAAGTTCTAAACAAGAAAATTCGATTATGTCTTGCTATCTGGCTCTTGAAACCGGAAAATTTTGGTTCCCGGCTCAGGTGTATAATCGTGAGGTAATTTGCCCGATATTTTTAATGCTTAGCGAGTACTGTGTGCCAAACATGAGCCTGATATATTTTAATCATTTTTAAGGTGCAGAATGGGCATATTGGATTTATGCTTTCATGCTATGATGCTGAAGTTTGCTATGATTCCAAAGCAGACAACTTTGTGGCAAGGTCTGCTTTCACTGCTTTCCTTGTGTTCTAAACAGAGATTTGCACCTCAATTCTTGATGATAATATGATTAAGAAATGCCTCAATCTTATGAACTCCCAATATATTTTACAGTTATTCGGCGCAAGGGAGGAGGACGATAGAGGAAAATATAGAATGGAATAGGTTAAGGCCACCAGCAGTTGATACTCCTGCAAATGCCCTTCATATCTCTGATTGTTTGGATGATCTTAAGCCAGATGATCACATTGAGATTCAGTGGAGAAAAAGGAAAGAGTTCCCATATGGTATATTTTTTGGATTATTCTTGGGTGCACATAAAAAATTGTACATATGCGTGTCATTTCTCTCACATGGGGTGGGGTCCACTCAAAAGCGGGTCCCACCACATGTGAGAGAAAGGACACATCTATGTACCAAAATTTATGTACACCAAGCAAGATCGATATTTTTTACATCGTAACTCTTATTTCCCACAATATATCACTTAATTTCAACCACAAGTTTAAGTCAATTGTCAACCTAAAAATTCTCTTTAGTTCCATGAGAAATCAAAATATAGTATTTGACAATAAGATATCCCAACTGTAACCATTAATGAAACATTGATTTCTTCTGAAAAATATCACAGGTTGGTGGTATGGAGTTGTTGGACATACGGAATCATGCAATAGCTGTGAAGTTAATTGTATGTGTCATATGAGTGGTAAGAAGGTCAACTTTTCCTCTTAGAATTTTTTATTTTTCGGTACACGGTATTGGATAGTAAGTTAGACCAGATTTTAACTTCTTCTTTTTTTTTTCCTTCCTTAATACTTTCGAGTATTACATTGTTTACCTCATCGAACAAGGTGTAGCAGTAGACCTATATATGTGATCTTGTGGTCCACAGCTCCACTTCCTCAAAATGCTAGAAAGGTCAATGCAGCACCCGTGCTGTATGGACACTAGTCTTGGATCATATTATGTTGTTGTTGTTGTGGCCAACATGCTTCCTAGTTTATATAAAAAAAATAAAAAAAATTGTTGAACTCCAACCTTGAGGGCCCCCCACCGCCCTGCTCTCCTAGAGCATTGTGGAGGAGGTAAATCACGGGATGTGCCTCAACAGGTCAAGGTACAAATGCTGTCATACTGGTGCCCACAAAGAGTCCAATTGCAAACTTTGTTAGATGCATGAATCGAACCCTCACACTACGGCTGTCAGCTCATGCTTCCTAGTTTATAATTATGATTCTTAGACAGAAAAGAACAAAATGAAATTAAAGTCTCGATCAGTATAATGTTCATATGTGTCTAGCATTGCATAGAAAGTATGTACTAATGTCCATTTAATCAATTTTTTTTTAGACATGGTGATCTTAGAGTTCAAGCAATATATCCCCGGATCGCAATGGAGAAGAACGGCTATTAAGAGGAAGGATCATCGAGAAGTAGGCAACGAAGGAGATGGTTTTTATGGAGGAATCCGAAAGCTTTACAATGAAGAAGAAATTGAAGCCTGGAAGAATTTCTGGACAAATTCCATCTTGGAATAGTACACAAATAGCTCAATAATCTGTAAATAGAAGTGAGTAGATAATCAAGATTTGTCTTCTGTGCATCTTGTTATTCATTTATAGATGTACAAGGAAACCACTCCATTGTTGTAAATTCATTGGCCTAAGGTAGCAAATTTAATATAACGATCTAGCTGTTGTCTTGGAGAGAGGCTCGATGGATCTTGTCCATAGCCATGAACAGTAAATTGTAGATCGGACTGCAAAATTGTTAGTGGAAAACATAATTTTAATCTTATAATACAGTTTCATTTCCGGTTCCATATTTTCGGTTGGTGAAAATAGATTATGAAAGGTGGGAGAAGGAGATATGAATTGCTAATACGCGTGCATTCAAGTGTTTACACGTTAGTAAACTTTGCGGGTAAAATATAGTTGTGGGTAAATCATATTAAAACTCGTGATGGAGAAGGCAGAAGGTAGTTCGACAAAGTAAGACTAACGACTCATGGACACGAAAAAAAGTTCCGCAATGCAACTCGAAGAATTAGCGACGTTTTTAACGCCATTGTTATTTTTTGCATCCTAGCCTAAAGAAGGTTGACTAATGGGGGTGTACTCAACTAAAATTTTGATGAATTTTAAAATATTATAAATCTTAATGAATTCCGTGGATTTGAATAGATTTCCACAAATTTCATAAGAATTTCATTAAACTTGGTGAAATTTCAAAATATTTGATTTTATGTATTTTTAAACTTGAAATTCATCCAAATCTCTTAAAATCTATCTTTTAATATAATCTTTACAAGTATACTAGTTACTGATGATGCCTAAATTTGAACAGATTTCATTAAAATTTCATGATACCTAAATTTTAACGAATTTCATTAAAATCTAAATTGAAGGATTTTTAAAATCTATCACAATTTAAATTGAGGACACTCCCCTAAATAAGTAACACCTAAGGTACATAGACATTTTAGATTTTTTGACTAAAGATAAGAAAACAAGATAATTTTTTCTGACATATCGAGAAAAATTCGACTTTGTATAGTAATACATGTTGAAAAATTAATTTTTATTCTTAAGTAATAATTCATCTTCAAGTCATTTTCATAATTAAAATAGTTTATTATTGGTCTATCACATGTATTTACTTGTGTTTAAAATCTAATAAAATAGGTAATTTTGAAAAATTATATTTGAGAGTCTATATGAATACTTTAAAAATAAATTAACTTACTTTTAGGCATGACCAAACATTTCTCAACTTTTTCTCAAATAAAGAGAAGATTATGCATTTATTATACAGTTGAAAATCAGATTATCAGGGAAAAAGAAATGTATTCTCTCACAAAAAACTAGATTTATTATCTATTTGTAGGGACGGAAAAAAAGCTCGTGGGCTCGGATGGCTCGGATCGGCCCGTGCTGAATTTTCAGCATAAATCTGCCTGTAACAGGCAGATTTAAGAGAGAATTTTTTTTTTTTTAAAAAAAAAAATCGGGCCGGCTCGGCTTGGTTCGGCTCGGCCCCGTTAAGGCTCAAGCCTAAAGCTCGGGCTGAGCCTTATTTTTTTGGCCAGACTGACTTGGTTCGGCCCGAGCCCAAAAAAGCTCGGCCCAAAAAAACTCAGTCTCGGCTCGAACATTTTCCCCCGGCTCGGGTTCGGCTGGGCCCTAGCCCAAAAAAACTTGGCCCAAAAAAGCTCCGGCTCCCCAGTTCGGCTCGGCTCGGCTCGACTCATTGAATAGAGGAGAAAAACAAAAAAAGTGAATCTTCCGTGTGTTTGATAGATATTATTTTGGAAGAATGCATTTTGAAATAGTAGATTAATGGAGAATGTGTAGTTGAAAAAAAAAGAAAAAATATTGATATGATGAAAAATATTTGATTAAAAATGAGTAGAAAAATGAAAAAGACGCGGATCGGAAAGAAAAACAAAAGTAGATTTTTAATAAAGAAAACAAATTTGCAGCCATGGAGGATCCAAAAGCAAAACATAAGAGACGGAAAAGTCGAGAGAGAATTATGCAGGAGAAAACAGCCAAGAGAGAGACGATTAAGATCATAATATCCCATTAAAAATTATAAAGTTAAAGAGAGGCAGCGCGAGCAAAAGAGGTCGTTGGTTTATCTGGAAAATGAACGGCGGCCCATCTGGTTTCAGTACGTTTTTCTCCATAATATACCATTAAAAGTTTCAATTAATTACATGTTTTTACATGATCTTTTACTCAAATCTTTTTCGGAAAAAGTTTTTTATTGTGCAATCTGTATAAAAATTGTGATAATGTTGATTTTGTTTTACAGACAACGCGCCGGTGACAAGGACGATAGTAATTGCCAGTGCCATTCTCACGATCCTATATGGGATTCAAGGTAGCTCCGGCATCGTTGGTTGGTCCTATCAGGTACTCATGTTGCTGAAGTATTTCTAGGTTTTCAGTTATATTTTTAATTAGTTTCATTGACATTTTACCGTCTGTTTTTGGTTTTGATTTGTGATAGTAATTTCGTGCGTTATGTTGCTTTTTGCATTTTTTTACCTTGAAGCTTAATGGATTTCTTTCCAATCTGTCCTTTCTCATGGTATTTTGATTTCAATTTTATTAATTTTAGTTTTTGGTAATTGATTTCAGTTGAGTTTCTTGTTTTGATTGAAGCTTATGCTATATTCTTCTAGTGTGGTATGTGAAGCTTTTAACTTGATGCTCATATTACTTCATAATCATGCTGCCTGAGAAGTAGAGATTGTACTTAATGACTATTAAGATTTAAACAACTTTACTCTTTCCCTAGGTAATTATTGGGTTTATATCCAAACCCTTCCCCGATCTTTAGTCAAGTCATTACTCTGTCAGATGAGTATAAAGTAGATCAGCCTGCCTTGTTACTAGATGAAGCCAATTGTAGTCATTTTTAGTCTTTCCCAACATATGTATCCCAAATTCCAGACCATCGATTAATATTTTAAGTTGTAGCCTTCCAGTGACGGAGCTAGAAATCTACATTATAGGGGGCAAGATTTTTAAAAAAATTTAATGTATGAATAAAATTCATAAATATCAAAAAAAGTCGTAATATAACATTAGCTATTACCGTTGTATCCTTAGATTTGTTACTTTTTGAAAAGAAATATAACAAGGTTCTTCTTTCTTAGCAGAAGGTCGATCTTCTTCCATGTTAAAATCTAAAATTGAAGCATAAAAACCAAAACACAATATGACAATATCCCATAAACATAAATTGATAAATTCATAATCATAAATTCATTCATATTGTAAGAGCTCAAAACTTAAAATCTTCTTCCCCAAATCATAAATTCTAATCATTCATATCCAAATCATAAATTCAAATCACAAATCCTTATCCCTCTATTTTCCTTCCCAACTTAAATTCATTCATATTGTAAGAACTAGATTTGATATCAGTAGCCTACTCATCACGCATAGATTGTAAATGAAATAACTTCCCGAATTTCTTGCCTACATTTTTTTACTTCCAAAAAGAAGTGGCAACATAGAATTATTTCAACTATATTAGACAAAAATGAGTTCTGTGACAATGTAAAAATAGGAAAAATTTCACCGAAGGACTTTTTTCATGAGGGATAGGGAAGAACAACGTTTAAAATAGAAGTTTCAGAAAGCATAAACATTCATACCTGTAGTTCCTTCCCAAAATTTCTTCACGTGTATATTCCATCAGTTGCTTCCCAAAATCAAATGAGCATGTGATGGATTTGGATTACAATTAAACGAAGTTAGTTTTAAGAATTGGGCCAAAAATTAAAACAAATAATTAGTTTTAAGAATTAGGCTGGGCTTGCCAAGTGATAATAATTGTTGGTGGGTATACGCTAAAATGAAAACCATTTTCCATTAATTTGTTTTATCTTTGTTGGATCTGGACTTGGGGGGGCAGTGGGCTACAGCCAAGTGCAACCCGCTGCCAAATCTGTAGCCCACTGCCAAATCTGCCCATGTAGCCTTCTCATTTTAAGCGCATGTTTGGGCTCCATTTGAAAGAGGTTCTGGGAAAAACGTATTTTGGAATGGTAATTTTTTTAGAAAATGTGTGGTTAAAAAGTAAGGAAAAGTTTTGTGTTTACGTGTAATATTATTTTATTGAAAAATGTTTGATTGAAAATGAGTTTTGAAAAAAATGTATTTTTGGTTTAATGGAGCCCAAAAAAGGTATTCAATAATTTTTTTTGGCTGTGATTTTACTATGTTTTGATTTTTAATTCTTACAGGCAGCACTCATACAGTTGCAGTGGTGTAGCTATTCAGCCAGGATAGGAAAGTACTTTTTAGGTTGAAATTGTAGCCTTAGGCAACCTTATGTTTTCGAATATCAGTTTCTTGGTATGGACATGGGTTATCTTAGTGTTATTTTCATTGATCCAAACGAACAGCTAGGGTGACAGAAGCTCTTCTGTTTAAACTGAGAATCTTCTAGTCAAATGCCGAAACAAATAGAGTTGACACGTTTTGCACCTAATTTTATTTCCTCCTCTTTTATTATAGGTTACAAAGGAGCATTAATGATGAGGACTTCACCCTGTGTGGCCATCTTATTTTGTTTTGGACTATTTTACTTTTGCTTTATTAGCTGGGTTTGTATTATGGGCATGCCCAAGCCCCTTAACTATTAGGTTTATGTTTTGTTATTGATATGCTTGTATTGAACTTCCAAAGTAGAGGATGAATGAAAGAAAATTGAATTGTGGCTTGTTGCCAACGCCTTCTTCTCCTCGTCCTCTGTTTTCTTCTTCTTCTTCTTCGGTCCTCTCCCTTTCTCTCCGGGTTTCTCCCTCTTTCTTGCAGCCCTCTTCTCTTCTCTTGCCAACACCTTCCTGTTCCCTGTTCTTCTTTTCCTCCTCTTCTCTTCTTCTCTGTCTTCTGGTGCTGCAATTGTCCTGCTTAAATATTGTGGCGATCCTAATTCTCAACTGGAACATTTCGGTTGATCCTACATCGATTAATTTATTGGTCTTCTCATGACAGGATATTTTCAAGAAACTTCAAATATGGAAGCTGATAGGGTCAGTTTTTGCCTTTTCATCTACACCAGAACTAATTTTTGGAATTTATCTGCTGTATTACTTCCGTGTGTTTGAGAGGCAAATTGGTTCAAACAAATATTCTGTAAGTTTCTATTCAACCTAAACTTGTCATTTAGGTGCTATTCATGAAGTTTATATTGGTCTGTAACAGACATTTGAAAACAATATGTTATGGTTTGAGTCTTGAGTACTTCCGACACTCTGAGATGTCTCCTTATGAAATGTAACGCAAGGAATGAGAGAAAAAACTCATCGATTTCTTTCAACTTGCTGTTGTTTGTAGGCATGTCAGATATTCAAGTTGATCCTTGCTGTTCATTTTGTAGAATGTTTGCCTTTATATGCAAATGAAAAATTGATTATTAAATTCTTTTTCAAATGTCTCAAAATTGAACTTGCAGCAAACATAGATGAACTTCTTGCTCTATTTATGCTGAAAAAATAGATTGTCCCACTTGACAATGCTGACATAATATTTTCGTAAATTTATACTGGAGAAAAATTCTAGGCTAATGGTTTCTTAGTTTATGATAACAACATATTAATGCCAGATCCACTATCATATGTTATAGTTTTTAAGACAACTTTTTGCTTGACTAGTGAAAATGAATGAGCTATGGAAGACACATTAAGTATCTCCTTTTACCAACATGTTCCTGATCTTCCTATATCAATATCTTTCACGTAGGTCTTTATCTTATTTTCTGTCATCGTCACTTTACTGCTCGAAGTCCTCGCACTAAAACTACTCAAAGGTATGCACCGTTATCTTTATCTTTTCTTTCCTTCAGTGATTTTATTGGCTTGCTGCTCAAGGTTACATTGGGGACAGTAATATCAAGTATCCTTGGCAATTTTCTTGTGAAGCGCAAGATTCTTTAATCATTTGACACCACATATAAAACTGGCTCAAGTATTCTTCTTCCTTTTTTCCTTGAAATAATTGTATGCCCTTTCTCTCTTAAATTTGATGAATGCTAAATTGGATAAATAATATTATAATTAGATTAACATGGTCTAATGGGTCACGTCCAAGTAGATCTGACAATGTAAAGAGCTTGTACCATTCTTTCTCACTCATTCATCGTATGGGTCATGGCCTTTCTTCTCTTTTTCCTGTTGAGTGTCGGTTATATATCTGAAAGGTTGGGATAATTGAGAACTTGCGGTGTTCAATTATTTTATGGACTTTATTGTTTTTTTCATGTATATCCTCCATTTCATTGTTCATTTTACTGTTTAGTTACGGGATTGTTTATTCCGGCAGTGGAGTGATGGACCACCATAACCTATCTGAAATCTATTCACCTATTTCCATATATATAGATGATTGGTAGTTTTTATTCTGATCCTTGAATCTTTATTTTTCTGGCAGATCCCTCCTTGACCATCGCATCAGGACCCTATGATCTTATATTTTCTTCGTTTATACCCTTTTATTTTGATATTCCTGTTTCAACAAGATTTCGAGTTTTCAGCCTCCACTTTTCCGACAAGACTTTTATTTATTTAGCTGGTCTTCAGGTAATGCATACTAAGCATGACTCTATCCTTTTTCTTCTTTTTCTTTTCCCAATTTGGGGTACTCATCTGATCTAATGCCGAATGTTCTCTGCATATTTATCTTGCAGCTTCTTCTGTCATCCTGGAAAAAATCTATGTTACCTGGGATCTGCGGTATTCTTGCGGGTTTCCTGTATCGCTTAAATGTTCTTCATGTTCGCAAGATTAAGGTTGCACCAAATCTTTTCTATTTAGCCCCTGTTTGGTTTTTCTAAAATCAGATTTTTAGTAGATTTGGATAGAAGTTGACAAAATTTGTGGTTGAAAAGTTGATATAAGTTGTAGGTCCCATAAATGTGGTCGAAAATGAGTTTTAGAAAATGGGGGCCCAAACATGGGCTTAGTTTTATCCATTTCGTATATGCCATTGCTTTTGACAAAACTGCATGGAGTGTTATTGTTGTTTCTTGAAGCTGCTATGCATGACTTTTCATCTACTTTTCTTTCAGTTTCCTGATTTTATTGCCTCATTCTTTTCGCGGCTTTCTTGGCCATTCACGGGTAGTACATCACCAACTGCACCAGCTAGGAATATCCTGGGAAGTTCACCATTCCACGCAAGTCAGGCAGTGGAGGCAAGTATAAAGTTTGATTTTCAGCATCATCATATGCATTCATATTTAATTAGGGAAAGTTTCAATTTTTAGTTGATATGCTGGAAGTTCACAAAATCATGGGGAAGTCATGGAAAACATTTTCTTTGTCTGATATTCTTTGGGCTTTTAATGCAAAGTTGCACAATTCGTTTCCTTCCTATCTATTGCCTGAGTAGCAAGTTGATCCTCAACCTTTCATTACAGAATCAGAACCAGTCGTCACATGGCCCACATAGATTCAACTTCATGAATTTAAATTTTTTCTCAATTTGTGCTACGGCCTAAATATTTTGATGGAGATTTTACCCCAAGCACCATGACAATTTAACAAAAAAATCGCTGGTTTATATCATTAGAGACTGATTATACAACTATATGGAAGCGCTATCAAATCTATATCCACTTCTTTGGCCATTTTCCAAAAATCTAAGTTTTCTTGGTTACAGAGGAACTATCCTGCATCATTGTCGTCTACAATAGAGCCAGCTGAGGACTCTGTTGCCACACTGGTTTCTATGGGGTTCGAGAGGAATCCAGCTAGGCAAGCTCTGATTCATGCCAGAAATGACATTAATGCTGCCACCACCATCCTTCTCGAGTCACAGGCACATTGAGGTGGCAATAATTTGGTTTTGGAGAAGGAAAGGTGTACTCAAATCAAGATGTTTCTCGTCCATAGCTGGTTAGTGCCCTTGGAGTCATCGATTTTAATGTGTATAGTTGTTTAAGCATGCAGGTTATTAGCAAATTGAACTTCTGAATATACTGGATGTTAATTTTTGAAGAGAGTGGAACTTTGTTTCTCACTTATGTTTAATTTCTCTTACGACTTTTCTAGCCTTGTTTGTCTGGGGTATGCCCCTGTGATCTTGTACTTTCATACTTTGGATGTCATACACTTTCCTTATCCCAAAAATTGTTTGGGTGGCTTATAAGTTTGACTTACAAGTTGGAGAGAGAAGTATGTGCTAATAAGGAACATGCTCATAGTACACTAGTTGCATGTTTGGGAAGGGTGTAATGGATAGTACTTAACAAACTTACACCCTCTAGAACTGAACATGCCTTAAAACATCATGAAATCCGCAATGTTTTCTTGATTGTATTACATAGCATATAGCTTCAAATTCTCTTCCTCTGCATCACAGATCAAGAGTACATCAAACATAAGAAAAATATCATAGAATTCGATTAAATTTACACAGAGGGTCCCTCAAGCAATATCAAAAGATTGAACATCTAACAAACATTGATTCTATGTGATACTTCCAATTTTTTCTTCCAATTTTTTCATCAAACCAAAAGGAGCAGGTGTATCTCATAAAAGGGAGGTTTTACAGTTTTCCTTAATTGCTCAAGCAACTCTGAACCACTATGCATACGTTTCACAAACGTCTAACCCAAAATGGTCGAACAATTGGAACCTTGTATTATTGGCACCCTCGACAAAATATGGTACCAGCATAAGAGATTTATTCCTGTTACAATGTAAAAGCTCGTAGAACCCAACACGAGTCCAATCCATATCTCAGTCTATGAGAAATTTTAAATGGTGCTGATGTCTACTCGGCTTTTGTGAAGCTGAAAGGCTGGAGTGATCCAGCTTCCACAGCTGCACTGAATGCCAGACCAGTTGAAGTAACCTAAGCGAGCTTCACAGTGGGTACATAACAGCTTGCCCTCGAGTGCACCATCTTTGACTGCACAACATCAGAAAACCTGATAATTTAAATATGATGTGCATATCTGGTAAAAGGTGAGATTAGAATTAAGTAAAGAATATATTGAAATAAAGCTGAAATTTCAAATATTCACAGAAACCGTAGCATGAAAAATAAAAGGTTACTAAATAGGAAAGATAGAAAAAATAATGGAGCATAACCAATTTTGAAGTGAAACTTGCAAAACCATCATTCACCAAATGTAAATCAAGAATAGACAGGTTGTACTCCGGGTTCCATAGCTAAGTTGACAAGCTAAAAGCTCAAGCATGTTTCGCTAAGGTTAAAAATAAGTAAAAGGTACTTTGATCCACCATAAATGTTAAAACAGTTAAAAGTCACTTTACTGTTTTTTTAAAGTAACTTTTTCCTTACTGTCAAAATAATTAACGTGATAATTCTCAATTTTGATAAATAAAAAGCTTAAATGACTTTAGAACTTTATTTAACTACTTACAAGTAATCTATAAGTAAACTTTCTAAGCTTGGCCACGTCTGTTCATCATATGCACAAGATATCCAAAAATTCTAGTTAAAAGTTGACATATAGTACCTGTTGTCATCCACCGCAGAGGTTCAACAAAGATAGAAGAACAGTCATCATCATCAGCTTTGTTAAACAGATTTCCACTTCTCCTTTTATGCCACTCGAAGCATGACTCTCCTTCTCCGGGAACATGGTCTACAACATTTTCTTGCAACGCAACAACTCTGCGGCACTTCTTGCAACGGTACACAGGAGTAGGAGTAGACGCTTCTTTATCATGTGATGTTTCAACCTCAGAGGAAATTTTCTCTGCTGGTAAGCCAGGATCAGCACCAAACTTGGAATTATCAAGTTGTTCCCCACGGTGGTATGAATCACCTGTTATGAGGCCCAGAATACCAATATGGCATTGAGTAATCCTTAAAACCACAAAAAGGTAAAACTCCTGCTCATTTTCGAGAAAGATAGAGCCCACAAAGGAAAACATATGCTCACATCATCATTTTATGTACAAGAATACCAATTAAAATGTACCAAGTAGAATTCACATTATACATGCATTAACAGTTTCCACAGATATCCATCAATCACTTCGAACAGAAATGGGATTTACTCAAAGAAGCAAGGCATGAATCATCAACATACATATGGTTGGTAGCCACGCACTGGTAAATTTCACTTTTAAAAGGGTAAACTTCTACGGTATTGGTATCAAAACAAATCAAATGGAATTTGATATGAACGAATGGCAGTAGCTAGATACAGAAGTCGTAAACTAATTTTAAACTGGTGCAAACTGTCTTGTGCTTGGTTAGCAAATGTAATCAGCTGATAAGATTCTAAAGCTTATATTTTTATTCATCCGCACTACACAGGATCATGATACCAGAAAAGGAAAAGAATTGGAATACTTATTTCTCCACGCTGAGTGAAATCTAAGAAACAGGAGATCAGCAGCTGTTGCCATCAGTAGCTGAAAAATATCTTACCAGTGGGCATGCCTCATTTACTTAAATCTTCATACAACATTTAGAGAGAGAACACACAACAAAACATGAAAAAGAAGGAAGTTTTCGATATGCGACATGCAGAATCAACAGCTGGAATAAAAAGTATATTATAGATTTTTTTTTTTTAATAAAAAATTATGGCTTGAAATACTTCTGTTCTTGCGTGTTCTTAAAAGCATACATTTATGCAGGCTGTGTACAAGAATGATAAAGGAGAGATCTGTCTGTTTCTTGTCAGCACCATCATTTCTACCTGTGTTGTAACTTGTAACCACATTCAACCATTCAAATCAAAATTGCTTCTTATCCTTATTTCACATGTGACAGTAAGATCACTTTCTTCAGCATATGGTATAATCACAAATGAACTAGGCATAAATTTGCGTTATCACTCTCCAGTAATCATCAGTCTCCCTCGAAAATTCTAGGCTTCATAAAATTAAGTAAAATAAAATAAAATATAATTATGCAAATAAATGAAATTAAACAAGCTAGTCTTCACAATAAAAGATAAGAATCTAGAAACATGATATCAAAAGTCATAGGATAAACATTCAACCTAGTACTTTTAAGCGGAAGCGCTTGTATATGGGGCTAGCACGATCAACTTTGAAGCCCATTTGTTCAAACATTTTCAACTGCAAACAAAGAAGGAAACGAGAGAGAAATTATCAACATGGTAAAGAACCTAATGCCGAGAATCATTCTAAAAGGTCACTATATTGAAAGGTTAGCACTTGTATAACCTGATCCAGGAAACCATCATTTGGGCAGACAAATTCGCAGCTTTGCCGTAAGGATTCGATTGCATCTGAAGAAATAGAACAAAATACAGGAGAAACCGTTAGAAAGTAGAGGGAAAAAGATTAAAATGTAGAGGGAAAAAAAAAAGGAAACGTAAAGGAAGACCGTAAATATGAAGTAACTGCCATTATATTCAAGCTTATCTATAAGAGCCTAAGATTTTGACCCAAAAAATTTAAAACACAAACATATACCATATTAAAATTCCAAAACCATAAACTAATTTTAATTGTTCACCTTCTTGTGATAGTTGTTCACTTCTCATCAGGTATGCTGTAATGATAGCCGCACTGTAACGAACACAGGCAAAGAAGGGTGTAAACCCTCAGGGCTTGACAAAGCAGAGAACGCAATCAATTACAATGTGTCTTCTTTGACCTATTCAAGGACGCCATGCATTTCAAATAGCAGAGTAACTGAGAGTGATCTCAACCATGCAATGGCAAGCAAGCAGTTTTTTCGTGGTTGCTAAATATCTAGTTGCATTAGGTTTTCCGAAGATTTTGTAATAAATCCAAAAAAGTGGCGACAAAATATTCAAGTTGAAAGCCCCAAAATTTATTGGCAATAGACTGTTTTTGTTGTTATTGTATTTATTTACTTGAATAAAGATCCTGAACAAATTAATGTGTTTTAAAGTCATACTGGAGCAGATTAAATCATATTACATTAAATTATAGCGCATTGAGTGTGTGTGAACGCAACCTTTGAAAAGATTTAAGTTCATGGATAAAAAATCTCTGTTTCTTGAGATACATTTTTAAACCAAAAGTTCCCAAAAAAAGCATAAGCTCACATGAGATTAGCTACACAAACACAATATTTATGAACAACCTATTTATGGATAAAATATTCGTTCCATGGGATAAATGTTTCAAAACAACATTATCAATCTTGATGTAATTGAAAAAGATATAATTTCATTTGATAATTAAGTAGATGTAGAACTGGATCAAACAAAGTGGCAAAAGCTGATTCATATGCCAATCCATTAAATAAGCTTAGTTATAGCCGATATCAAAGCAATTTCACTCGATTTCCAACAATTCTAGGTTGTTATATCTTGATGTAATTGAAAAATATATAATTTCATTTGATAATTAAGTAGATGTAGAACTGGATCAAACAAAGTGGCAAAAGCTGAATCATATGCCAATCCATTAAGTAAGCTTAGATATAGCCAATATCAAAGCAATTTCACTTGATTTCCAACAATTCTAGGTTATTATATCTTGCATGTATTTTAGAACTCTTATATAAAAAATAATCAATGATCATAAAAAGGAAATTGATAAATAAGTTTATGTGTGTGTGTATAATAACCTTGCAGTCAAGGAGAATTAATGCAAGGAGTCAAACTATAACAATTATCTCCTAGGCTAGGCCAATTGGAGTACCATAATGGAATAGCCCGTGGAAGCTAGCAAGCGGGAGTATGTTAGGGGATTAGGGAATTTCAGATTAAAAATATTTCCATTAAATGTATAATCACTGGTTTTCCCGCGAGTTTATAAATGCCATAAGCAAAAGATTTTTCTACGAAAAAGAGAGGTTATGCATGGATAATGAGAGTCCATTGATACAGAGCCAAGTCCTATAGAAGTTCTTGGGAAAACCCAATACTCTCTTTCAGAATCAGTTTTGGTTGAATATCATTCTCCTCATAACTTACAGAAACAAAAAAATTGAACACTGATGTTGGGAAGCTCCTTAATACAAATATTGATAATAAAATAACAAGTTGTGAATAATTGTTAATTTTATGAAATCATTAGAGTGTACTAAAGGGGCAAACTTCATGAGCCTAGTTACATAAAAATGCAAACTTTATGATTGACAACAAAATTATGGGTTCAAAGAAAGCTACAAGAAAAGATTCCAAGGTTATCATAGAACAACTGAACGTACACATTCAAGAATCAAAGTGTAAACTGTGAATTATACCTCCTTGATACACCAGCAAAGCAGTGGACCAAAACAGACCCTGCTTTCCTACTTTCTTCAATAAAATCCAAAGAGACATCCAAATAGTCCAGCAGATCTTCATTCTCCATATCTCTCAATGGCACAGCCATCCTCACAAACTTCAAATCTTTTCCTGCATACTCCAATGAATAAAGAAGCTTATTCGGAGACAGCGAACTCTTTGATCCATCACATGCATCATCCTCTGATCTAGAACCCCCAACATAAACATTTCGAATTTCTTTACACGGAATGGAGACTCCGCTACGCCATTCGGAAAAAAAGGAAATCGATGCTGAACTGAGAACAGAGAGTATGTGTGTAACTTTGTCGCTTCCGTTTTGGAGAATCTCTGCTGCGTCTCCAATGTTGCCAATAAACAAATGCTCACGAACCAGATACGGCATATCACACAGTCAAAGTAGCACCTATTAAATTGGATATACTTGCCTGTTTCCACAGTAAAGATAACACCCTTAACCGGCCATAATGAAATCATTTGTTAAAACTAGAAGTAAAGGTACTTAGAGTTCCCATATAATTACATTCAGAAAAATGAAATTGTTCTCCAATTGATTGGTGATATATATTGCAGAACTACCCTGAATCTTTCATTCCGCTCCTTGCTACCACTAAACAATATTCACGCACTTTGCAAAATTCAATACAAGAAATGTTTATAGGGTGATAGCTTACAAAGTTGCATTTACCATTTTTATTTCCAGTTCAACGATCACCCATAGAAAAAAAAAAAAGAATATCTAATCGAAATTTGAATTAGTTTGATAAGATAAGATAAAATTATGGATAGTGGATTTAAATTTCCTCTTATTTATTTCAAAAATCAATTTAGGCAGATTTAGTAACAATTGATTTTTCACAGGGACGGACACATCAAAAATTCAGGAGAAATGTTGTCGAAAAAATCACAGTTACCAGACAAAAATTACCATCAAGAAACAAAATTTTAGGAAAAATAAATAAATCATAAGGAGTTGAGACGAAATCAAATCATTCACAACAATCAGATCGAGTGTTATTTCAACATATAAAGCCCCTTTTTACACTAATAGAATCCGATAGTACCTTTCAAGTTTGGCGATAAAGAACTTGAGTAGAAATCACTTCAACACGATAAATTGATGCCAACGGGTGATGAATATGCCTCCCCTTTTGCCTCCTCCAAATACAGGAGGAGAAAAGCTTAGCGGCCTCTATTTATAAGACTTGAACAGGCATGGGTTATAATTGAATATAAATGCCTTTTAATTGGGCTTTTCAAGATTTTTTTCCATTCTAATCCATTTTTAAGATGAGCCTCAATCAAGTAATCAATAAATAAAAAAAGATTGTAGAATCGATTAAACATCCAGTCAAAAGTAATCAATCAAAAAGTTTGATTAACTTCTTTTTTTACATTTTTGACATTGTTCCAAAAATTATGGTATATGCTTTCTTATTTTAGCGTGATATAGAGGAAGGGTGATTCACTAGATTTGAAAAAGTTAAAAAAATATCTATTATCTTCCGATTTACAGAGTTGGAAAACTTTAAGTGGGTGTTCGGTCGGAATTAAAATTAGATTTTTAGTAGAGTATGATAGAATTTTTTGAAATATGTGGTTAAAAAGTTATGTGATCCATGATAAATGTAGTTAATATTGATTGTTTGATGTTGAGTTAACCCCAGTTTGATGAACATTAAAATTGTCATTATAATTCTTCGACTTATTTTCAACCACACATTTTTCAATAAAATAATATTTTTCATCACATTAATAACTTTTCATTCTTTTTCAACCACACATTCTCCATCAATCTACTATTCCAAAATACATTCTTTCAAAATAATGTCTCAAACACACCCTTAGATTAAAATATAATTTTAATCCGAAACAAACAGGTCCTAAATTTATGATCACAATCGACATGATTTATTCGTGACATAATTGTTGTACATTGTTAAACATTCCGTCAAATGTATAGGAANTAGCCCCTATTTAATACACATTAAAATTTGTAGTATCATTCTTCTACTTATTTTCAATCACACATTTTTCAATAAAATAATATTTTTCATCACATTAATAACTTTTCATTCTTTTTCAACCACACATTCTCCACCAATCTACTATTCCAAAATACATTCTTTCAAAATAATGTCTCAAACACACCCTTAGATTAAAATATAATTTTAATCCGAAACAAACAGGTCCTAAATTTATGATCACAATCGACATGATTTATTCGTGACATAATTGTTGTACATTGTTAAACATTCCGTCAAATGTATAGGAAACAGCAGAAAAATGATCAAGCAATATGAAACAAATACACACGAAAAACACACGAGTTCCATTGTTTGCTACATAAAAAAACTCTTCTAGATCAAGAATTACAAAATATTAAGAAGTTAAACGCACAGGGTACACAAGGGAAACAACAAAAAAAAGACACAAGTGACCTCTTTTTTCTAGCCATGAACACATTTTGCGATCTACTCAGCTGTACATTACTCTAATTTCAACCCCCGCCAAATTATGGGAGTAAAGGAAAATTATAAGGAAACAAATACAACTGTAAATGAAATGCTGCAACTGGCTGTGGCGTTCGACGTACATCAACCTTCTGCACAGTTACTTCATCACGGCCTCCAGAATCAGACGAACCTTAATCTGCTTCAGGCAGTAAAGTTCGAGGACATTTAGAAAATGATGTATAGATGGAGTGTTTTTCAAGCCTTCTGAAGTGTGCGGGAAGAAACTCCATGAAGAAGTCTGACGAACCCCACGAAGCTGAGCTTCCCATCTGAGTGTCTTATCCAATCTTGAAGAACTACGTGAATGGGAACAGATGGACTGAGTCCAAGCTCCTGTTCGGAAAGAAGATGAAAGTCGGATATTTTTTTAACAAGTATGGAAAGCGAATAAGAATTTGCAATATAATGTATTAACGACTTCAACAATTCAAGGCCATCAGAAACAGACTTGAGAAGATTTCTGATTTAAAGAAAACAGTTCAATTCCAACCTCCCACGAGGGCATAAATCATTAAACATCACCAAGTCAATAACGAGGCCACGAGACATTCAGAGAGAGAGAGAGAGAGAGAGAACATACTGAGGCAAGTTCTTCTATCATAATCGCCCGGTTACCATCCTTCTCAAAAAACTCATAGGCACGGCACGCGTGTTGCTCCCAACTTTCCATTCCTTCCAGCTGATGTACACTTAATGCTGCCGCACAGTATTCTTCAAAATCCAATTTTCTGTATTGAAGAGAACTCACCTACATGGCAGGTGAAAATGCATTAAGCAATACTTATCATTCATATCTTAGTAAGATTGAGCTACTGTGCTGAGTGGCCTAAAACCAAGCATATGTTTGGTTCATGTTTATAATCATTCAAACCACTTTTTGTTCACACATTTTGTGGAACCCATAAGTACTTCCTACATATCCACCGCTCATATATATCTATTTATGAACAAAACTGTTTATAAACGCTTCCTAAACATGCTTTAAGAAAAGAAACATTTGAACAGAAAGGTTACTGAATGTTTTACCATATTTACATAATCAAGAACACGTGAATCCTTCATTGCCTCTGTCGAGTTCTTTGCCACAGCCTGCTTACAGAGGATTAAGATTGATAAAGTAAACATAGAAGCCTCTTGTTCCCCTTTTTTTTTTTTTTTTTGTTTTGGGGG
>CAIGRL010242879.1:0-19834 GCA_903798325.1 Fraxinus xanthoxyloides
AAGATTCTCTCTCAACTCTACCAGTTGTGATTCCAACACATAAGATGGATCAGGAACATACTTTTGAAGCATGGAAACACGAAACACAACATGAATTCTGGACAACTTTGTTTGTAAAGCCAATCTATAAGCAACTTGCCCAATGCGTTTAATAGTTTCATATGGGCCAATATACGTCGGACTCAGTTTACCCCATTTACCAAATCTTATAACACCTTTACATGGTGATAATCGCAGAAAAACTCTATTACCAACTTCAAATTCAAGGTTTCTTATACATTTGTCTATGTAGTTCTTTTATCTATCTTGAGATGTCTTTAGCTTTTCTATAATTATCTTTACTTTCTTGGTAGCAATTTGAACATATCCAGGACCTAATAATTTTTTTCGCCAACTTAATCCCAACAAACTGGAGTTCTGCATTTTTTACCATCTAATGCTCCAAAAAGAGTCATTTCTGTACTCGAATGATAACTGTTATTATAAGCAAACTCTATTAAAGGAAGATGAGCATCCAAATTCTCTTTAAATTGTAGTAAACAAGCTCGTAACATGTCGTCTAGGGTCTGTATAGTTCTTTTTGAGTGACCGTCTGTCTGTTGATGAAAAGTTGTACATAAATGAAGTTTAGTACCATATCTTTCTGTAGACTAGGCCAAAACTTATATGTGAAGCTAGAATCTCTATCTGAAAAAATAGATAACAATACCCTATATAAATTGACTACCTTATCAATATACATTTTTGCCAATCTATCTAGTAAATAAAGAACATCAATAGGAAAAAAATCTAGCAATTTTTGTCAATCTGGACCCATATGCCATCATGGCTACTCTGAGTATATGGAAGTCCAAATAAGAAATCCTTAGTAATGTGCTCCCATTTCCACTCAAGAATAGGCAATGTTTGGAAGAATCTAATATTTTTCTAACATTTGGTTTGACCTGCTAGCAAATGTAACACATGGATACAAACTCAGCTATTTCTCTCTTCATTCTGTACCACTAATATTGTTCTTTGAGTATACAATACATTTTAGTAATGCTTGAATGCATTGCGTAAGCTGGACTATGTGCCTCATCTAGAATCTCTTTCTTCAATTTTAAATCATCTGGAACACATAATTTGTTTCATATAACTAACACTCCATTACTCGAATGGTATAATCGATATGCTTACCCTTGTTAACTTCTTCTGTCAATTTGCTCAACGCTCGTTTTTAAGTCTGAGCTTCTCTAAATGAGTCAACTAAAGTAGGCCTCACTTGGAAATTAGCAAACAATGTTCCTAGCCTGGAAACTTATAACTGAACATGTGAAATTCTGAATTCACCAAACAAAGAAGAACAAATTGCATTAGTCTGTGTCATAGAACTAGATGTCTTCCTATCGAGAGCACCGACGACTACATTGGCCTTACCTAGATGATAATCGATTTTAAAATCATAATCTTTTATCAACTATAACCATATTCTTTGCCTTAAGTTCAACTCTTTCTTATTGAAAATACACTTTTGGCTTTTATGATCTGTATATATCTGACATCTCTCACATATAAGTAATGTCTTCAAGTCTTCAAGGCTAGAACAACTATAGCTAACTCTAAATCATGTGTAGGATAATTTAGTTTATGTTTCTTTAACTGTTTGGAAGCATATGCTATAACCTTCCCATTCTGCATAAAAACATAACCAAGACCCTGACATGAAGTATCACTATATATCACAAACTCTTCACATAGAGAATGGAGAGTAGGAACTAGAGTTGTCTAGGAAACTCTTTTCACAATTTTCATTCTAAACAAATTTGGCATTCTTTCTAGTCAAACTGGTCAAAGGAAGAGCAATTTTAGAAAATCTCTCTAGAAAACGACAATAATAACATGCTAAACCAAGAAAACTTCTTATTTCTTTCACATTAGTAGGCCATTCCTATTTCACCAGTGCTTTAGTTTTCTACGATTCGACATAAATTCCCTCTGATATAACATGTCCAATAAATGCCACTTTATCGAGCCAAAATTCATATTTACTAAATTTAGCATATAACTATTTGTCTCGCAAAGTCTGCAAAATAATTCTAAGATGCTCTATGTGCTCATTACGATTTCGAGAATACACAAATATATCACCGATGTATATAATCACAAATCTTATAAGTATGGATGAAATTCTTGGTTCATTAGATCCATAAATGTTGCTGGAGCATTTGTCAATTCAAACGGCATCACTAGAAACTCATAATAGCCATACTTATTTTGAAAGTAGTTTTCGGTACATCCCCATTCCTGATTTTATGTTGATGATAACTAGAATGCAAATCAATCTTTGAAAATATTGTAGCATATAAATCCAATCAAGCAAATCATCAATACGTGGCAACTGATATTTATTGCGAGTCTTTAATTTATACATAATCGCATGGTGCAATCTCCCTTCTTCACAAACAAAACTGGTGCTCCTCACGGAGTCGTACTGGGCCTGATTAAACCCTTGTCTACCAATTCTTGTAATTGGATTTTTAACTCTTTCAATTCTGCTGGAGCCATCCTACATTATGCTTGTGAAAGAGGTGCAGTCCCTAGAATCCAGATCAATAGTAAACTTGATATCCTTATCTAGTGGTAAACCAGGTAGTTCTTCCGAAAATATATCAGGAAGTCTTTGACCACTAGCATGTATTCGAGTTTTATTTTGTTAGCATTTGTATTAATCACATGAGTCAAATACACACAACAACCTTTATTAAGTAATCTTTGTGCATAGCAGATATCACACAAAATGGTAAAATTTTGCGTAGTCGATTGAATATAACTTTAGTTGTCTTGGTTGTTTAAACAATACCTTTTTTCGAAAACAATCAACTGAAGCTCGAGTTGCAGCTAAAATGTCCATACCCAAAATAATATTAAAATCATGGATGCCAAGAGGTATTAAATTTGCCTTCATCTCGTGCTCATTTAAATTAATCCCACAATCTTGGTATATACTATTTGCAAACAGTGATTTACCAACTGGCGTACCCACTACCAAACAATAAAGGTTCTGGCTATAATTCCCATGTATAGTAAGTGCAAATGACATAAAAGGACGTGTATCTCTAGGATCAATTAAAATACGAGCATCTTTATAAAAAATAGATAACATACCCATGATAACACTCGATGACTCTTCTGCTTCCTGCTACTCTATAGCAAAAACATTTCCCTAGGTCTTCGGTCGTCCTTCTTAGGTTTAGTACTATTACGACTTGCAATATTAGACTAGACTACGTTGCTAGCACCCGCTTTATTAGTTAAAATGTTTCCTTGGGTTTACTCAGTCTCGCACTTCCAACATTCTGTTAGGGAAATACTCTCTATGACATGCACCCTTTTGTAATAAAATTGGAAAATTTCTTCTTATGTGTCCACCTTAGCTACAATTATAATAGCCACCTATCCCTTTGAACTTTAAACACTTGCCAATGTGAGGTCTTCCACATTAACAATAAGGAAATCTAGTGTTTCCAGAACCTTACCATGCCTTGGAGTAAGTAATATCTAAGAAGAACTCTGTGTATGAGGACGGTTGGTCATGGTTGCTATACAACACTGTGACTAAATCTGGAACCTTGAATCCTTGTGATTTGGACTTGGAATGACCTGAACTGGACACACCAGGTCGAAATCCTGTGTCTTCTATCTGTGGTGGTCTATAGCTAGAAGTACCCACCGATGTCTGACTAATTCTTTTTCTGAACTTTGTTTGTTCTCTATCAATTGGTTTGTTAGAAATAATCTTCTTTACTCTTAAGACTGATTTAACCAATTTACAAATTCGTTCCAACCTGCAGTTGTCAATGTTGATCTTATCTCTTCTCTTAACCTATTTTCAAATCGTCTACACTTATCAATTTTATTGTTAACCAAAACTTGAGCATACTTTGAAAAATTCCTCCTGGTGTGCATATTTATATGAACGAGGGTAATAGACATCACAAAAGATACACATGAAATCCATCCAAGTAATAAGATATGTGCTTTACTCACTGCCACCAATCATATGCCCCTTTTTCTAACAAGAAAGTGGCAAGGAGTAATTTTCGATCATCTAGACAACCCATGACGTCAAATACCCTCTTTATCTTGATCATCCATGCATGAGCAACTAGAGGATCAACCGTGCATATGAAAAATTTAGCCCTCAATTTTGTAGCACTCTTAATACTAAAATCTCTATCCGTATTGTGCATAGCTCAAACAAGAGCAGTAGCAATTCTTTCAACAACAATGTGATTATTCCGAGCTACATTTCCCCTGTCCCAGATGTTCTGATCATTGATGAATAGACTCATCCACTCTTTCGTGCTCTAAATTCGTCTCAATGTGAGTCTGGGACAACATATCTTGGAGCCTCAATTTCTGCCACCATGAGTCACGACTCTTACCTTCATGCATGATATGCTAAACATCAGAATGCATATGCGATGCAAGCCTATTAACTCCANTATGCTAAACATCAGAATGCATATGCGATGCAAGCCTATTAACTCCAAACCATGCTATGATACCAAACTAACACGCCCCTCTCCTAATAATGCTAGTGGACCCGGAGCATAATGCGGGCCGATGATAGATACCAACTAAAAGTTGGACCAACCATCAAGGCTACTACAATATACAACTTTTATATTTTTTTTAAAAATAAAATTTCAGCATTATCTCCCATATAATTTGGACTAACCAACCTATAAACATATATATAAAACTCCCAAAAACATTTTCATATCAATGTTAATTCATGATTCACTTCAATAACCACATAAGTACAACATGATATAGAGATAAGTCGAATTCTCAAACTTTTACTATGAAAATAACATGAATTATACACATGGATGCAAAATATGTAGTGATTTCATCCAACTATCTACAAGTGATGTATAATAACATCCAAAAATGAACACGTGTCCCAAAATACTGACTCCATGCTCTATTAAATGAGTTATACTAGCTATAGGTGGCTCTAACTCCAAAATCAAAGCTCAACTCCAAAAGATATCCAGAAGCTCAACTGCAACTTGATATGGAAACGGCAGAAAAAATATATGAGCTGATAGATCAGTGAGTGTAGAAGTTAAAAAAATAATGATACTTTTTCATTTATACATTTTTATTGAAAATCAAGTTTACATCATTTAACAATCTACAATATAACAACATAGAGATGTCAAAAAGGCTTGGGCGGCCCGTGGCAAGGCCTGAAAAAAGCCCTAGCCGAGCCAGCTCGTGCTCTGGACCACCGAGTTAGCCTGTATACCCATGTCACGGGTCATTTGGGCTCCCCAAGCCAAGCTTTATTAAAAAAAGATTTGTTTAAAAAATCTTAAAAATAGATTTTAAATTCATGAATTACACACCTATATAAATTGCACAAATTTTATGTTCTTAAAAAAATTTAGATTTATCGTGGAAAAAGAAAGTCGGTTTGGGTCAAGCTTTCGTTTTTTGATTGAGCTTTTGCTCGACTCGGGCTAAAAAAGTTGAATAATTTCTGCTTGAGCCGAGCCCGAGTTTCAAGTTTCAGCTCCTGGCTCGACTTGTTGACACCCTATAATAAAAATAATCAAAAAGTGAGACGTCCTCATAATACTAAAAAATATCATCTTATAACCACGATATAATCATCAACTGAAATCTATACCATCATCTCATCACATCAAATGTATCATGAAGTCTACCAAAAATGTACTCTTTGATCGAAATCTGTAATCTGGTCATATGTGCATGGACTGCCCGTGCACTAAGCACTCTAGACATGGCCTCAAGCCTTCTCAGTAAACGGAAGTGGGTGTCAATCATAATCAATTCTAGAACATGGCCAAGCCCCTCAGTGAACTATATGTACACGGACAAAATCTCTCCAATCAGTGTAGTATAGAACACGACCAGGCCCCCTTAGTGAATTAGAAGAATATAATCACGACTACTTTTTTGATCGATCTCAATATCACACATGTCTTACATTTCAATTGACAATTAATTCATATACAATCTTTAAAATTTCACATAAATCATAATGAAGAATATTTCCTCATTAATTATGTAATTGGACAAATAATTTACATAATTGTATAAAATGTATGATAGTATCATTAATTTATCAATACTTGAAAAATATTTATGTTTTTCCACTCACAGAACTATGTACGCAACATCAACTTGATCAATAGGCTGTCCCAATATCCATATCGTGCATGAAATGTGACATAATGTTTATATTAACAATTAACCATTTTAAGTAACTCCAATAATTGAATAGCCGATGCTAAATCTTAATCCTTTTATACTTGAGCAATTTTCCCATTTCCTCTTAATCAGTTAAGCTGTTCTTTTCTTTCTCTTAACTTAATTTCATAACTTATTAGACATAATTCAATAGTTCCCTTTCAATAAAATTGAATTTAAACTAATAATCTAACAACTCTAAAACAACTCTAAAATTTAACATTAACTTTTGAATAAGTAACTTTTCAATTATATGTCGAAATTGAGGAATTCAAGCTTAATGATATAAAACATTTATTTCCCAACCCCATTGCTCAACTTTCCTATTTTTCCTTGTCTTCTTCTTCTTCTTCCTCCTACTCTTTTTCTTTTTTCTTTTCTTTCTCTTCGTTCTCGACTTCTCTATCTATATATGTTCTGTGTTTATTATAAATTGCATGAAATGGATTTGGTTATATAATTGGATTAATACATAAGGTCTCCCACCGCCCTGACTTCCATTTTGTTTGCTTTCAATTATTATCATTTTTTTTTTCTAACATGACATATTTTACCTCAATTATAAGTGTTGACTAATTTAATTAGATAAGGTATTACAACCACAATTTAGATAACTTGTTGTTTATTCGTAGAATCGAGAGGCTCACAATAGGTATAACACTGCATATTTAACATACGAGCAATAAGTGTTAGGAATAATATTTATGGCGTGTACAATCATATATGATAATTATTGTGATTTAATGCATGTTTTTCATATAAATTCGAACTAAGAATATGATTGGGTCGTATTAAACATAGTTTTAATATATTTTGGAAAAAGATTATTGAATAAAATTGAATTATCGATTGTCATTAATACTAGAAAAATACTATTTTATATGAGTCGAGAATTGGAAATAGCTTTAATAGGTGGATTCAGAAATCCGATACATTCATCTCATATCGGTAAAACACTTTTAATTGCTTTCTTGGTTAGAATTTGTATAGAAAATCAAAATCAACTCTTTATGGTACGATATGTCGAATTTGGTAATACTTAGTACACTATTATTAAACATTATATCTCGTGGGACGATAAGTCACCTCACTCAATTTATTACTTGTCAATGATTCCGTACTCTTGAAAGTTTCGTCCGAATGGCTAGCATTAGTTTTATTAGTGACCTAAATTCAACCACCCTAAAGTACGGTGAATAATTAATGATATATATCGTAGGCACACTTAACTCTTCATATGACCTCTGGATTGGAAATTTATTTACAGTATTTGCTTATTAGCCCACTTAAACCCAATCTTGTCGGCGTAGTATCCAACTATCAAATTCCCGTTTTTAACTTTTGAGCAACAGGTAAAAGGACAAGCGGCGAAGGGTTTTTTTTCCCTTGTTTTGCACTAGAAATTGGGAACAATTTACCGTGAAGGAGAGGCTGTTGCCACCAATCTATTCTTGTGTTGCAGCGGTTTCATCTTATTCATAACCAAACTTAAAAGGTAATATCAGATTTATTTGTGAAAAAAACATGTTTTAAATTTATGGGGGCTTTATTTGTTGATTTCGCATCAATTGGATTGTTGTGAATGATTTAACTTCAACAAAATTTTGATCTAAGATTCCGTCCATCTTTAATCTTGCTCATGCAACTGCAATTTTCTCGATAATATACATCTTGAAATTTTGTTGTGGTTGTTTATGGTTTTCTCTTTGCCTTTGGAACTGTTGCCTCTCAATTGTGAAATACCCAGAACTAAAATCAAGTGGGGGCAGTAGCTCCGGCCCTGGACATGACAACGGGAATATAGAATGTGATCGTTTCTTGCAGGATTTATAAATTTTGGCTTTGTGATCACTCTCATTTCCCCCTCTGCGGCCTTAGTTTTGCCCCATGGGTTTTTGTAGGTAGGAGGAATAGTATTCTCTGAAGAAGGAGGTTTTGCAATACCCTGAACTAACCTGAAACTTGAATTTCACCAGTTGGGCTGAAAAATGCAAATATTGGTTGCTAAGAGACAACTATGTGTACAAACTAACTCTGCTTGCAAAAAAGATGTTTCCAGCACATGGTTGCTAAGAGACAACTATGTGTACAAACTAATATCGATCTTAATGTACACGATCTGTCCGATTTTGAATTCCCTTCCATCTAGTTCAAGTGTGTATAACAAATAAGGCAAAGTAGGAGAATGACAAAATTCGGGGACTAAAGAAAAATTTGCTACTATCACGGGCCCTGGTAAGCAAAGGCGATGAAAACACTCTTCTTTGTCCCTTCCCCCTAATTCTATGAGAGTTGTAGTGGTCAGGGGCGGACCCAATGCTTGCACTGAACTTTGGGCAGCCCCCATTTATCAGCAGCCCAACTGAAGCTTAAGAAAAATGAAATCGCTGAACTTTGGGCTGCCCCATTTATCAGCAGCCCAACTTAAGCTTAGAAAAGGAAATGGGCTAATTAATTGGCCCAATATTATAAGATAGGTGGATGCCATTGTGTTATAATGATATTATTTTTTTTACCTTTACTAATATGCACTGAAAAAATTTATGGATCCAAGACCTAAGTTCAGCTAGGGCGGACCGATTGTTGATCGTTACCATTGATCGTCGACAATCAACGATCGTAATAGCGATGTTGTTTATTAATATTTAATTGAATAATATTAAAAATTATTCAATATATATGTAAATGCACTAAAACGTAAAAATTATATACATATGAAAATAATTCAATATATCTTCTTAATTGATTTTTTTTTTACTTATCCTAAAATGTCCTAAACATAAATGCCCAAATCACAAATCAAACTCATAAATGATAAATTACAACTCATAACTCAATGACTCATACAACATAAATTATTTATCTCAAATCACATATTCACAATTCTCATTTCAAAGCCAAATCGCCAATTAACTCATAGAACATAAATCAATAATTAATAAGTTATAAGTTATGTAGGTCGATATGAATATGATGCATCCAGATCAAACTAAAGTAAGAATGCTCAGTAGCAACGATCAAGAGATGAACACCGAAAACTAAACGATCAAATCTCTCAATTCGCTTATCAATTATCATTTATCAACCTTAGCGATCACCCATAACTCATAAATAAAAAATAATACCAATCACCAAAACCGAAAAAAAAGAGCTACTCATTGCTCAATGGTCCGAGTCGTCCCGTCCGAGTTCTGACCGTTCCGGCAGAGGGAGGAGCCTAGCATGGCAGGCTACAACATGGGAGGTCCGAGACTTGAGCCGTCCATCACGGCAGGCTGGAGGTGGGGGCGTCATCCGATGGAAGTTGGAATGTGGATGAGGGTTCGAAGAACTTTGAAACCGGCCGTGAGTTTTTCCTTTCATCTATGCCTTCAAATGGTTTTGGTATATATCATAAATGGATTGGATTGGCCGATTGGGCCTCATCAATTAAAAAGATGGCCCACAGGCTGTGAATAAGCCCAAACAAGAAGGCCCAACTAAAACAAATAAGAAAAAATAGAAATGGGCAAACCCTCACCAGTCACCAGTCATCTTCTTCCTTCTATGGTTCTACCTCCACTGTTCCGGAAAAATCTAGCACGGGCGGCCACGCCTCCTCGCCGGGTGTTGGGTTTGCCCCTGGTAGTGGTGATCAGGAAGAGCCGGACTGCTTGGTCATTTTAAAAAATCAAGCCATCTGCATTTCTTTTCTTGGTATTTGGTAGTTGACAAACAGCTTGCTGGCATGCATTGGAGTCATGCTAATCATTTCTTAGGCATGGGCCAAGTGGTTAAGCATATTCCATTGACCTTGTTGGAGCAAAACTGTAATACTAAAAAATCTTTGGGTTCAGATTCTGGAAGGCGATAGTGAGTGTCAGCATGTGCAAGCTTCAAACCAAGAGCATACAAAAATGTAGAGAACCTTTAGCATTTGAATTGCACCGGCTTCTGACGTATGAAATATTGTACGTTTTGGCCATAAAAAAAAGCAATAGAAGGACATCTTCCATTGGATGGATGCTTTTTGAGTTCATTAGACCGTTCCATATTACTATGCTTGTAGACAAACTTGTACTACGGTGCTTATTTATCTGGTAAGACCTTCAATGGTTCACTGAGATTTAATGATTTTAAATAATCCTGATTGCTTATCCTCCTTAACCATAAGTTTATAATGAGACATACTGTAACACTAATTGAGGGTAAAGCAAGGATGACTTAGGTGGTTGGGCATGTCTGAATGTGCCTAATGAAACTCCATTTGACAAGAGTATACAATCTCACGATCTCAGCAACATGTTAGAAGAGGGAGAAGATAGACTAAAGTTAATATGGAACTAAGGATTTGGTTGCATTAAATGTTTCAGTAGATGTAGCAATGAATCGAATTGAGTAATAAAAAATATTCTTGTAGCAGAGTCCAGATTAATTAGGAATAAAACTTAGTTTGTTATCGTGTGGCTTCGTATTTACCGTAATCATAACATTTTGTTTTTAAACCTTGGTCTCTAAAATCTGAAATTACAAACTGATTTCAATCCGATTGAATCTATCACTTTTTATTATGTTACTATAAATGTGTACGTGTATGCTTGTAATTTTCATTGTTGACATTCAGATATTTGTTAATATATGATTAGGGGATGTAGGTTTGAACAGCTTGTGTTCGGCTTGCCCAATAACTCATTCATGGACATCTATATAGGTGAACTGCACATGAATTCCATCAATTCAGTGGCAGAATCTGGAAATTCTGGAGCTCAAAAACCTGATCCTGATGTATTACAAGAGGAAATGCTACAGAAGCTCTATTAACTTAAATTTTCCAATAGTCCAACACAAGAAAAAATAACACTCGAACGATCTTAAAACAGGTATGTGTCAATCCAAAGAATAATCTCATCAGGAATCCGGATGTGACCATGTCTTGTATTTGCAAATACTTCTTCCAAGTTTTGAGAGAAAATTTTCTCGTGTCTGTGCTCAAATAGAAGAATTCTCATGATATCTGCCCTCGCCCCATCATTTATTTTGTGATTAATGAGCTTGGCTCACATTATTTCTTATCTTGTTAGTGACATGCTCCCTCTTGATCTTTATTTTATCATTTTGCTGTTTAACCTTGTTGCCTTGTAGTTCTTGATCGCATGCTAGCATCAATCACAGTAAGAGGATTTAATCTCCCTCCTTCCCTTTCCATTAAGTGCTTGTTGTCCTTGAGCATATTACCACGACACTGAATTGGTGATAAAACTTTAGTGTGGTGTTTGTTGAATTGGTGCATTGCAATTTAAAGTACAATTCCATATCTTGGGTGCATCATAACTAGTTATGTCTGTTAGTTGCAGGTAATGGCAAATAATGGCCGAGTGCCTCCTCCCCACCTCCGGCGCCCTCATCCTGGTGGGAGCATGGTGCATCCTGATCCTTATGGCCCTCCAATTCATCCTCCACATGGTGGTTTTCCTCTAGAAATGTTGCCTCCTGAAGTTATCGAACAAAAGCTTACTGTACAACATGTAGAGATGGACAAACTTGCGACAGAAAATCAGAGGCTTGCCACTACCCATGGAACTCTTAGACAAGATCTTGCTACTGCCAAGCATGAGTTGCAGTTAGTACATGCTCACATTGATGATATGAAGGCTGAGAAAGAACATCACACAAAAGGATTAATGGATAAAATTGCGAGGATGGATGCTGAACTTCAAGCTGCAGAGTCTATTAAAACAGAGTTTCAGCAAGCACATGCTGAAGCTAGGAGCTTGTTTGCTGCAAGACAGGAACTAATTTCCCAAGTGCAGCAGCTGACACATGATCTACAGATGGCTCACTCTGAGGCACAGCAGATTCCTGCTCTAATGTCTGAACTTGAGAGCCTGAGACAGGAGTATCAGCATTGCAGGTAGATTCCTGTTATTTTGTTGGAAAAGGAAGTAACCCAAAAGAAAATTGTATTCAATGCAGAAGTGAGGAAAAATTCTAAGTAGAGAGAAATGAGGTATAATCCACAAAAAGGAAAAATCAGATTTAAACACTTTATACATTTTCATGTATTGTTAACTTAGGGTCTCTGATATGCCCATTTCTGTGTTTGTTTTATTAATGCGGTCAACGGTAAAATTATATGAATTTAATAACTGGTTAATTAAAGAGCTTGTCAGATGTAAAAATGGAAAATTTCTTCCGATCACAGTTAATTTAGCCCCTGTTTGGACTTCATTAAAAACATATTTTGGAGAAAATGTATTTTAGAATAGTGATTTTTTGGAGAATGTGTGGTTAAAAAATAAGGAAAAATTTTGGGTTTACATGTAATATTATTTTATTGGAGAATGTGTGATTGAAAATAAGAGAGACAATAATTTATTTTTGAAATAATGGAGCCCGAACTAGAGCTTAATTTAACAAGTAATGTTTTTGATGTTTTCTCAAAGTAAAAGTTTGTTTTGCTGTTGAAATTTCTGATTATTTTTGGGCGTTATCTGTACAGGGCTACTTATGACTACGAGAAGAAATTATACAGTGACCATCTTGAATCGCTTCAGGTGATGGAGAAGAACTATATGGCAATGTCTGGAGAGGTGGATAAGCTTAGAGCAGAGTTAACTAATTCTGCAAACTTTGACCCGCGAACAGGTATTCAGGGTTGGTTTTGTTTTGCATTAATTGATCCGATTCTGATTATTTTGATGATCAATTGTCAGAAACGATTTAAAAATAAAATATTTTTGAACTTTGTGAGAAGAAGTTGATAATATTTATATGTTTCTGCTAATAAAACATCGACTAAGTTGTAAAGCAATTACATAAGTTCCTTTTATAACTAGATAAAAGTGTCTTAACCATGGATTTAGTTCTTTAATTTATTTCTGTCGTGCATGGAAAACATTTTTGTATTGCAATCTTTTTTACTTTGGGTAACTAACACGTCACAATGCAAATGGAGGCGGGCCATATGGTGGGTCTGCTGGATACAGTGGGGGTGGTGTTCCAATGGGGAACTATGCTAGTGGACAAAACTCGTATCATGATGGCTATGGCTTATTACAGGTACATATCATCTGCTTGCTAATGTGAATTAGTTGCTTGCCATATCACCAAAGATTATTTTAAAGCTTTGGTTCAAATATTTCCAGGTTGAACCCGAAAGTATTATGAATTTGAAAGCCTAAAGCACATCCTTTTTGCATTTTGGGCAAGATAAAATATGTTCACGAAGTAGCAAATTAGCTCATCCCGATGACTTCCCCAATATTAGTCATCGTGAGAAAATGTATTGAGGTGAAATTGATGAGCTACACGAAGCTAAGCTCAAGCATTTCGAGTTGGTTTCTTATAATTAGATTCCAGTTCAAAACTGCAAGTTATATTTTGTTGTTATTTATGATAAACAATTTTGCAATAGCTCAAATTGCGATCCTGTTCCCATTTTAGTATCTGCTAACTGCAGTGATTCTAACGGGTGCTGTAGGTAACAAGAAAATGGCATTGCTGTAGCTGTCACTCTGGACACACAGCAATACTCTGGCTTGTTTTAGTTTAATTTTATGAACTGGTCTGGTCTCAGCATTCTGATATCTATGGATTCTAAGAATTAATGTTATCAAACTGCTAGTGCATTCCGAATTTCTTGAGTGCTACACTTGCCTTCAAATCAAGTAGAGTACATATACCACTAAGAATCTTTTTGATGCTGCTTGATGCACTTTTCTTTTCATGAATTTAATGAGAATCATTTACTTATTCATAGCATAAAACAGTAGTTTCATGACATGAGAAAAGAATTTCACATCATCATGGTTGATTTGACTTCAAAGCATTGAGTTTCAAGAAGTGAAATTTTGTCACTTCTCAAGGACTGTGCCTGGTGAAACCTAATTCTGTTTTCTTCTCTTCACAGCAGGGCCAAACCCAATTTCTAGGAGGGGCTAGTGGCACTGGGAGTGGAGCACATGATTCTGGCGCTGGGGGTACTTCTCTTCGTGTTGTAGCTCAATCTGCAGCTGGTGGTTTGGGGGCTGCTTACGATGCATCAAAAAGGTCTGGTTATGATGTGCAAAGAGGGCCTGTTGGAGCAGGCTATGATTCACAGAGAGGACCTACTGGACCTGGCTATGATGCAGAGAGAGTACAAACTGGGCCTGGCTACGATGCACACAGAGGACCAAGTGCACCCGATTACCAGCCACAGAGAGGACCAAGTGTACCTGGTTACCATCCACAGAGAGGACCCATTGGTTCCCCAGCTTATGAAATGCAGAGAGCACCTAAGCAAGACACTCAGAAGGGACCAGGGTATGATGCTGATAAAGCACCTGATTATGCTGGTCAAAGACCACCACCTACTTACGATTTTCGAAGAGATTCAGGAAATGACGTCCAGATGGGATCTAACTATGATCTGCAGAAAGCTGCTGGCTATGATCCATCGTCTCAAGGCGCTGTTGGGCCCCAAGGACAGGTATCAATTGAAAATACACATCACGTGTCCGCACCACCACTGCCTACTCGCCCAAGTGGTGGATACGAGACACCTGCACGAGGTGGGAACCCTGTTCACAGATGAGTTCAGAACCTTCTCAGCTTTAGTGTTGTCTGAAATTTTTTCGTGGAATTCAGCTCGCATTTTACTTGTCATTCTTCACCCGGTCCGATACATCTCCCTCGTGTTATGTTTCTCTTTCACAAGGAGACGACTGTAGTGAAGCTCTGATACGAAAATATACCCAAGGTAGTTATTAACTTATTATGCAAGTCGAACACAGATAAAGCAAAATGTGGATGATGAAAGCAATCATGCATTGTTGAAATAGCCTATCCCCCAACAAATTGTAGTGTTCATGTTTAGCCTACAACTATTTATATTTTCTGAAAAATACTGGGTCGGCAAAATTTAACTTATGTTCTTTGGAACTATTCAATAATATTCTGTTGAAATCAAATGAGTCACCGAAGAGTGGTGGTATATTATGGGGCCGTTTGGGGTGGTTTTTATTTCTTGCTTTTGTTTCCAGTAGAAAAACTTTTGGAGAAAGTTAATTTAATTTTTGTTTGAAAACTAATTTTTAAAAGAGCTTCTCATTCCAAAAATGTTTTTAGAGGAAATTATATAGGATCAACTAATTAGAAGTAGTTCTTTAATAAAATTAGTTGAATGGATCCAAAAATAGTTTTTGGATTTCAAAAGTTCCTTTCGATTTTCAAAATTCATATAAAACGAGTCTTATATGTTACATTAACATGAAAAATTTCTCATCCCCACTTGCTTATTATCCCTTTCTTCATTTTCCAAATTAGAAGCATCTGTCTAGGGAATTCCTCATGAATCACCACCCCAAGGAAAATAGACTTGACTTTCCTTCCAATCCATCCCTTCTTTCTTGTCTTACCCACCAATTTCCCTTCATATTTGTGTTGGAATCTCTTGTGAAGTTTCCTCTTCCTTAGAACAATCATCTTCTTCTTGGATAAGGCCATATTGCCAGCACAATTCTGCTCGCCAATCAAGACTCCCTTACAAGGACAGCCACCTTGTACAAATTATTTGCACATTTGACTATGTAAGTACTAAAACGCGTTTTCATTATCATTTAGATTAAGTTTTTATTTTTCTTAACAGTTCCAGGATTTTAAGTTCATAGAATTAACTTATTTGTACAATTGTTGTTGACAATATTGATGTTGTCAAAATCTGAATCATTGCTTTAGCAATAGTTTTGAAACGAACGGATGTCATGTTGCAAAATGTGAGTTGTCAACCAAGATGGTAAAAAAAAATTTGTAATATGAATCATTGCTTTAAAAATAGTTTTGAAATGAACGGATGTAATGTTGCAAAATGTGAGTTGTCAACCAAGAGAGTTAAAAAAAGAAAAAATTTGTACAAGTAGCATGATTGCTTCAATAAAATAAGAGAAAAGTCATTTGTATACCAAAAATGTTCATCGTCTTTGACATCATCCAAGCTAGCAAGATTTGATTGATGACAAATTGCTTATATTTTTAAACTATCGAATAGTATAGTGCCACGTGGCATATTGTAAAATATGATGTACATATAGAATGATTGATAAAATAATATTATACGCAAGGGTTAAACTACTTATACAATGTACACATTGATTGACATCGCCTTATGTGTCAAACGTTTGGCAGTTGATTGGAAAATGTGTTGTCAAGATCAATATATCAAGCCCTGTTAATTTACAAAAGTGTAAATCAATATGTCAATCTTTATATATATTTAGCATAGTCATTACACGCAAACTCAAGTTTTTTTCTTATTTTTTAATCAAACATTCTTCATCATAATACAATGTGGAGAAAAAAAAATGGCGTTCAAACATGCTTATAATATTAATTTTCTAATCAATTTTAATTTTAATTTTTCGAAAAAGAAAAAAAATGAGGTGGAGTTCTCTGTCACCCGAAGGATCGCCATTGTCGGACAAGATATAATCTCTGAAGTGCGCTTGTCGAGAGGCTTATTCTTTTTGAGAAATTAAAGCTTTCTTTCTTGATTTGAAAAGAGACGAATATTTGTGTTTAGAAATTATCTTTTATGCCTTATATCATTAGTACAACTCTTCGAATAAACAAGAAATATGGCCTTTTTCCTTTTTAATCTGATAACTTTTTTAATTCATTGACCTTTTCATTTTTTTCCGACAGGTACGAAATTATGAACTAATTGCATCATTGGTCCACAAAACCTTGTATGATTTCCAATTTGGCCCATAAATTCCCATATAAAACCATGGCGAAGAAATTCATTCGAAGTGTCAAAAACATTGTGACAAAGCCCTTCAAGAAACACCCGCGTAAAAAGCCGCCACCTCCACCACCGTCGCCGCCACCTCCACCGCCGCCACCGCCACCGCCGCCTCCCTCTTCTCCCTCTCCACCGGAATCCCCCGCCCCCACCATGTCACCTCCACGATTAAAACCGTCCTCCCACCCTTTTCTCTTCCCGGAAACTGAGTCCACGGTCCTGCCCGATCCTTCAGTATTCTTCTCCCCCCACCTCCTCTCCAATCCTTTACCTACAAATTCATTTTTTCAAAACTTTGTGTTGAAAAATGGTGATCAGCCTGAATATATACACCCATATCTAATCAAATCATCTCTGTCTTCTCTTACCCTTAGTTACCCATCTCAATTCAAGAATCATGCTTTTTTATACCAGATATTTATTGCTGATCTCACCATTTCTGCACTGAACAATCCTAATTCGAATGCAACCCACATCATATCTGCATTCAATGATTTGAGTGTGACTTTGGATCTTCCATCTAGTAATCTTAGGTTCTTTCTTGTTAGGGGGAGTCCCTTTTTGACTTGTAATGTGTTGAGTCGCGTTGCATTGTCAATTTCAACCATTCATGCCATTCTTGAATTGTCCCCAAATAGTTCTTCCACAAAGTACACTATTAAGCTTAATAACAATCAGACTTGGCTTCTTTATGCTTCTTCTCCGATATATCTGAGTCATGATGTTTCTACTATTACTTCTAGTGAGTTTTCGGGGATAATTAGAATTGCTGTATTGTCTGATCCAAAATTTGAAGCGCTTCTTGATCGTTTTAGTTCTTGTTATCCAATTAGTGGTGATGCTGTTTTCACTAAGCCTTATAGTTTGGAGTATAAATGGGATAAGAGAGGATGGGGGGATTTATTAATGCTTGCCAATCCTTTACATCTTCAGCTCCTTTCGAGTACTGACTCTTCGATTACCATCTTAGAGGATTTCAAGTACAATAGTATTGATGGTGAGCTGGTTGGTGTAGTTGGAGATTCTTGGGTTTTGAAAAGTGACCCTATTGTTGTTACTTGGCATTCAATTAGAGGGATTAAGGAGGAATCATATTCTGAGATAATTGAAGCACTCATTAAGGATGTCGAGTCCTTGAATTCAAGTGCAGTATCAACAACATCATCGTACTTTTATGGGAAACTGATCGCTAGAGCTGCACGGTTTGCGTTGATTGCTGAAGAGTTGTGTTATAATGAAGTGATCCCTGCAATTAGGAAGTTCTTGAAGGATATGATTGAGCCCTGGATGGATGGAACTTTTGGTGCTAATGGTTTTTTGTATGACTCAAAATGGGGTGGGATCGTGACTAAACAAGGATCAGCAGATTCGGGGGCTGATTTTGGATTTGGAATCTATAATGATCACCACTATCACCTTGGCTATTTTATCTATGGGATTGCTGTTCTTGCCAAGATCGATGCTGCTTGGGGAAGTAAGTACAAGTCAAAAGCTTATTCTCTTATGGCCGACTTTATGAACTTGAGCAGGCGAGCAAACTCAAATTATCCCCGTTTGAGGTGTTTTGACTTGTGGAAATTGCATTCTTGGGCCGGAGGGCTGACGGAGTTTGCAGATGGTCGAAATCAGGAGAGCACAAGTGAGGCCGTTAATGGATATTATTCAGCGGCTCTTATGGGACTGGCATATGGGGACAGCCACCTTGTTTCTATTGGATCTGTTTTATCTGCTTTGGAAATTCATGCAGCACAAACTTGGTGGCACGTGAGAGAGGAGGATAATGTTTATGGAGAGGAATTTACCAAAGAAAACAGGGTGGTGGGTGTTTTATGGGCTAACAAAAGGGACAGTGGCCTTTGGTTTGCTCCAGCCGACTGGAGGGAGTGTAGGCTGGGAATTCAACTTCTGCCTATACTGCCCATAAGTGAAATTCTATTCTCTGATGTACATTTTGTGAGACAGCTTGTATCGTGGACCTTGCCAGCCCTGGCCCGGGAAGGAGTTGGAGAAGGTTGGAAGGGTTTCGTATATGCATTGCAAGGGATTTACGATAAAGAAGGTGCTTTAGATAAGATCAAGAACTTAAATGGATATGATGATGGAAACTCCCTCACAAATCTTTTGTGGTGGATTCATAGTCGAGATGATGAAAAAGAGAAACGAGAGGAACTTTGTTGGTTTCGTCACTATTATCACTGAACTCGTCTTAGTAAGAGTGAATAAGAGGGATAAATATCAAACCAGCTTCACAGATCAGAGATATCTCTATGTATCGGGTATCCCAAGCATTTCTTCTTCATTGCATCCAATGTTTATTCGACTTCTTATGTTGGAATAATTTGTTTAAGAACAAGTACCGCTTTGTTTGCTAAGAATTGGATTCTGAAATAATAGAGGGTTGTAAATATGTGCACTTATGTTGGATCTGCTTCACAACTGCTTTTCCCATTATATTGAAAAAAATGTAAGAAAGATAGGTGTATAATAGTTTCTTGATCAAATTGTTAAAATTTGCATATGATTTCGACTTTTCAATGATTGAATTTGTCAATGATTCTGGGATCAAAAGTAAAGTTAAAATACTTCAGAAAATGTGATTACCCTGCAACATTGGGTTTCAAATTATTTAGATATGTTGCCAACTCTTTTCAGATGCTGATCTCACCAATTTGACCATAAAGGATTGTCTTCCACAGCTATATCTTGAAGTTCTGTTTATATACCTGTATTTTCAACAAACACTTATTGGTTATTTTATTGATGCGGACATCACGATTTATATCATCGTTTATTTTTATTAATTACGTT
>CAIGRL010242906.1:0-12216 GCA_903798325.1 Fraxinus xanthoxyloides
TTGAGGTTTTGGATATACTTCTTGATCAACGACGGGTACAATAACATGTACATTGTCAAAAGCAATAGTAGGAATTGAAACCTATCTTTCCTCAACTTCTTCCTCAAAGATAATGTCTCTAACATTATTTTTTCCCCCAAACTCAACATCCTTAAAAGATGTTGCGGTTCCCATTTCAAAAATTGACTTAAGTGTGAGATCATAAAATTTATAGTCCCTCGATCACCTAGAATAACCAATAAAGTAGTTGCTCACTGTTTTGGATTCCCATTTCTTTTCATGTGACCTATAAGACCTAGCCTATGTTGGACATCCCCAAATGTGAAAGTGCTTTAAACTAGGCTTCATGCACGTGTTCTAGCATCAGCATTAGTTGGTACTCTGTTGAGAATATAAGGTGTAATCTTTAATATATCTCCCCCGAGTGATTTTGGTAAGGTAGAATGATTAATTATACTCCTTACCATATCCTTAAGAATCCTATTTCGTCTTTCAGCTACACCATTCATGCTGGGTAATCTCGACATGGTGTATCGTTGGACGATTTCACAATCCTTCAGGAATTTAGTAAATGGTCCTAAAAATTGTTCACCTGAACCATTATATCCATCATAGTATTCACCACCACGGTCAAATCTAGTGCTCTTTATCCTTTTATTGAGTTGATTCTCAACTTCATTTTTAAAAACTTTGAACATGTCCAGAGACTCGGATTTTTCATGAATAAGATATAGGTACCCACAACGTGAGCAATAGACTATGAATGATATAAAATATTATTGACTATTTCAAGAAACCATAAGGAATGGTCCACGAATATCCGTGTGTATCAATTCTAAAACATCTGAAGTTCTGTTAGCACCTAATCTCCTTGTTTTGATCTGTTTTCCTTTGATACAATCAATGCATACATCAAGATCTGTGAAGTCAAGGTAATTCAAAATACCATCTGATACAAGTCGTTCAACTTTAGCTTTTGAGATGTGACCTAAGCGCTCGTGCCATAATTTTATTGAATTTTCATTATTTAATTTGCGTTTAATACCACGTGATTTCACATGCAAGGTTTCATTTTATAAAGTAACAATATCGAGCAAATATAAGTTATCATATGCAGATAAAAAATCAGTTCCAATAATATTAGAATTTAAAAAAAGACTATACTGATAGTTTTCAAAAGAACAATAATANCAATGCATACATCAAGATCTGTGAAGTCAAGGTAATTCAAAATACCATCTGATACAAGTCGTTCAACTTTAGCTTTTGAGATGTGACCTAAGCGCTCGTGCCATAATTTTATTGAATTTTCATTATTTAATTTGCGTTTAATACCACGTGATTTCACATGCAAGGTTTCATTTTATAAAGTAACAATATCGAGCAAATATAAGTTATCATATGCAGATAATAAGCCAGTACCAATAACATTGGAATCTAACGAAAGACTAAACTGATTATTTCCAAATGAATAATAATATCCAATTTGTCCAACATAGAAACAAAAATTAAATTCCGTCAAGAAGACAATGTAATGAAGGTGTCTTCAAATTCAAATAATGACAAGTTCTTAACAATAATCTGAATGTGCTTATTACATCAATCTCCATCGATTTTCCAGCACCTACATAGATGTATGTTTTACCATCATTGGCTTTCAACTGCTCAGGCAGCCCTGCATAGAATCACTTACGTGAGTAATAGCACCAGAATCTAACCACCAAATGTTTCTAGGTATTGAAGCCAAGTTACTCTTAGAACATACCAAAATAAGATTTGTATCTTTCTTTGTATGTCGACATGATATTTGGTAAAGTTATTCTTCACATGTACTGTCTTGTTGCAAAAGAAATAGGTATCTTTGTTCTCTTGCCGTTTCTTTTGTGCTGAACCCTTAAGAGGAGCTTTATATTCTTTCTTTCTTTTCTTGCTCTTATTCTTAGAAGTGCTTGTCAAGTGAGTGCTTTTAGTTCTTTCTTGATTCAACCTTTCTTCATCTTGTACACAATATGAAATGAGCTCATTTAGATACCATTTCTCATTCGGCGACCTTAAATTGACTTAATTGTGGAAGAAGAGAGATTAACACCAAATGTATAAGCAAGTCATCAGATAGCTCGAACTTTAGTCCCTTAAGTTTAGAAGCAATATGAGACATATCTATGGTGTACTCCCTTATATTTTCATTGCTTTTATACTTCATTGAAATCAAACTTTGCAAAAGTGTGCTTGTTTCAGCCTTATAGTTTTTCGCAAAATGTTTCTCAATTTCGACAAAGAAATCCTTGGCATTAGTTACTTATTCAGACACTACGCCTTTAAAGGCTTTCGAAATGCCGCGCTTAATGATCATTAGACCCATGCGATTTGAGCAATCTCACTTCTCAAAGTTCATCTTTTAATCAGATAAACTTTCTTTCGAAAGAGGACCGTGTTGTTCAATCCGGAGCGCAAAATCTAAATCCATGCAAGCAAGAACAATCAAAACGTTCTCTTTCTAATCCTTGAAATTGGTCCCATTGAGCAAGAAAATGAAATTAACATTTACAAATATAGTAATAGCAGATGAACCAGCTGCATAAAGAACAAAATAAACAAACAACCATGCTTACATTAATATCCATACTTAATGATCACTAAATTCAAATAATGGTAAGCCCGATCTTAAGATACCTAACACGTCATTAATATCAACTATTTGGATAGTAATATTAATTGCAAGTGATACTCTTGGTGTAATGATCAAGTACTGATAATAACTTGTGATAAATAATAAACTCATCTTTAGATTGATTTATTATTCACATGGAAACTTTATAATTGTCATGCGTTTATCACTTCAGGTGCATTGCACAATTCAGCCAAATATTGATCTTCTTTTGGACTGATCAATATTCTCATAAATAACACACACACAAATTCCTTCTAATATTTTAAGTCAATTAGTTTTCACAAGAGATGTTGCTTTAATTAACTCACCTTCGAATATTATGATCCCAAATGAGTCATTTGTACCAAAATTTGAAAAGCAAAACATAAAAATTGCATATTTTATTTTGAAACTTTAGGGACCTAAGTGTTAATAACTCAAAACTTTAGGGGTCAAAATTAATTAATTCAAAACTTTTAGGGACAAATTTAAAAAAATAAGACTTTTGGGCCAACTAGAACAAAATCAGAAACTTTGAGGGCTTTAATTGTAAAATTTAGAATTTAAATGATCAAATTAATTAACTTTAAAATTCTAGGAGCTGATTTATTAAAACCCATAACCTTAAAGCTAAACTTGAATGAACTTTCAACTTTAGGGGCTGAAATATAAAAATTACATTTTAAAATTACAACCCTAATCCTAATCTGTAATTACAAGCTAGGACCTAAAGTTATCAAATTTCAGCCCAAGCCCTCGCCCTTGCCCCCGCTCCCAAAATTTACCCAAACCTTTTTTTTAATGACCCGGTTGACGCCGCGCGGGCACCACCCCCAAGACGGAAGCAGCAACGTTGGTTGCAACGGATCCTTCACCACTACGCACTCGAGACAGAGTGCGGTTCCAAACAATGAGCTTAAATCCATGGTGAAGCAAGTTCATTGACATGTCATTTTCCATTATTCCCATCCAAATAAAAAAACCAATTTCCTCTATTATGCCTCGCCTCCGAGGCTCCAGGAGAGATTGCCACGTGAACAACCACATGGGCAGGAAGTCAGCAGGAAATTCAAGGGAAGGTCAACGAAGTCAAAATGGTAAAAGAAACAAAATCCGAAGTCCTTTCACTGAAGTCTGAAGCTGATGTTGAACCCCTCCCTCTTATGCGAAGCACTGAAGCTTGAAGTGAGGTCCTTACAAGTTATCTGAAGCTCTAAAGCGCCAGAAGTCCTTAAGCTGATGTTGACCGCACTGAAGATTCGAAGATTCCTGGAATGACTGATGTAACGTCTGTAATAAAAATATGTCAGTGAGTCAGACTACAATGTAGAACGGCTGACCCCTTGTCAATATTAATTATAGGAATAGAAAATGATGTGAGACTTTAGTGTAGGAGATGTGGCCACATGGTTTTGATCCAACGATCACCACATCGGCCAGACAGTATAAATAGCTTTTCCTTGTAATAAATCGAGGTTGGTATCTTTGTAATCAAGGAATTAAACACATATATACTGGAAACTCTCGAGATATTGAGGGGAAATACTTAGCAATTTCTCTATTTACCTTTCTTTACATTATAGTTGAGTACAAATTCAAGTATTAAACACTTTGAATCGCTCTCAAATTACTCCCTCAATCTATCATTCTACATATTCCTTCAAATAGAGAGAAAGATATATTCTTGGATATTTACCCGACAGTCGTTGATAGTGCTAACGTCATTGATTCGAATAGTTGGAGTCTGAACATTTTCGTTTCTTGCCAAAAAGTGCATCCTGCGTTCCCAACTAATTACCGCCATCATTCCGGTAAGAACGCATCGAAACTGTACTTGACATGGCAAAAGTGGGTCCGACATCTGTTGAGCTCATTTTTTGGGGTCAATAGATTGGTACCGTGTGTGGGAAACCATACGGTTAACCACGAAAACACGTGGAAAGGCTAAGCAACAGTTAGGAGTTTGGCTAAAGGAGTTCTAACCCTTGAAAAATGAGTATCCTTGAAAAAGGGGCTGTTAGAAACCTAAAACCTTTGAAGGAAGGGAAAATCTTGCATTAAGTGTTTTGAGAAAGATGAGTTCAAATGACGAAAGTGCACTTAGAAGGACAAAGAAATACCCAGGAGAAGGGAAACTCTACGAGCTGCCCCAGCTGCTCACCCATGACCTCCAGCATGAAGACAAGGAGGGTCCAGAAGTAGGGGTAGGGTTGCAGCTAGGCTTACTAGAGAAATGACCACCATGGCGACCAATATTAGAAAATAATCCAGCAAAACTTAGCCATGCAAGAGATGCTGATAAACATTTAGGGACGAGAAAGATATCGTGTCCCTCTATATGCAGCCACGGAGAACGCATCCCAGATCCTCAAGGATATTATAGAGATGAGGAAGAAGTTCAAAGCCAAATGGTTGGACACCATCATACCAGAATGGAGGCTCCGTAGGAGAAAGAAGTCGAGTTTGATACATCGACCAACTATGCTTCGGAAATGCCGTACGAAGCACCATTCAATTTTCCTCTGAACTAAGAGAAAGAAGACAGACCTCAGAGGTCAGCAAGTGTCTTCGATAGGATAAGTCCAGGGCTGCCTAGAAATAGGTAGGATCAATCGCCCTAAGCGCTTAGAAATAGGCAAGCTGATCATCCTCCTCTAATGCCTAGGAATAGGCAACATGAGTTTCGCTAATATGAAAGACAGCAACCAACTTACCAAAAAAAGCCTCGGGTTTGCCCCTAGAAATAGGCGTGAGAAGAAGGACATGGCTATGAATGAAGCGGGACCTTCTCAACTACCTTCTTAGACCCACCAAGGGGAGGATGAAGACTCAGATGAGCCTTAGAGATCCTGGGACATTGATTATGATGATGATCATTCGCCTTTCTAAGAGGCCATAAGGAATGCGCCCTTGTTAAATCACTTCACTCTCCCTAAAATTCTCAAGTATGATGGGAGAGGTGACCCCCACGAAGTACATTAACAATTTTAAAACTCATATGAATCTGAAGGGGGCCATGCTAGCTATGAAGTGCAGAGCCTTTCACTTAACCTTATGTGGAGGAGCGGAAAATTGGTATACAAGATTACAAGAAGGAACCATCCGAAGCTGCCCCAACCTCAAGAAGACGTTCTCTAAACGCTTTGCAACAAGCAAAGAAGGTGAAAGGCCCATTCAGTGATTGCAAGATATGCAACAACAACAAGGTGAGTCAATAAAAAGTTTCTTATCCCGCTTTACCGATGAAATGACCTATTATGAGCAAGTCACGAATAGGAAAGAACTAACTGCTTTACGATGAGGATTGGACATGCGTTCTCTCTTTTGGAGAGACGTGCAGAACAAGGATCCAACCACTTATGATGCCCTATTGAAAATGATAAGACATGAAATCCTCAATGAAGAATTAAGAGATTATAGGAACAGGGCCAGCTAGGGTCTACCACCTCCTCAAATGCAAATGGGAAGAGGCCCTACTTCCCATTTGATGGATCATCAGGCACCACTAAACATAGACAGGAGCTTGCTACAGCAACACTTAATGTCGTACCTACCTTAACTTATGAGAAGGTCAATCCTGGTGCTGAAATGCATCAGCGTCATCCTTATTCGAAGCACCCACCAAGGGACGAGGAAGAGGGGGATGCGCTGAACCTAGAAATAGGGACGAAGCGCCCAATTATTACACGTACCATTAATCCCATAGCCATCATACGGAGAACTATTGGGACATCACAAGATACTCCCAAAACTAGAATCAAGGAAGGAGAAGATGCCCTTAAAGAAATGCTCCATATAAGCAAAATCAACAGCATGGGAATAATGAACAGTGTCGCCCAACCGGAATGAGCTTATAAGGAAGGGGGGGGGAATGATATTGAAAGTCCCAGAGAGGGTCAAAGGCAAAGATGGAGTCTTCCACCTAACAATAAGCAGGAGCCCATCATAGAAATCGATACAATAGGAGGAGGCGCGCATGTTGGGGGGAAGGAATTCACAAATGAATTATGCTAAAGAAACAAGTGATCCTTCCATGACGAGCTACATTCCACCGATTACATTCATCCAAGAGGATACGGTGGGAGTGCATTATCCACATTATGACGCCCTAGTGGTGAGGACTGTCGTGGCCTGCAACAACTTGAAAAGAATGTTAGTGGATAACGGGATCTCGATCAACATTATATTTGGAACCATTTTTGACAAAATGAAAGTTGACCACGAGCCGACTCCAATGAGTTCCCCTTTATATGGTTTTACGGGAAATGGTATCATCCCAAGAGGTAAAATTACTCTAGTAATAGAGAGGTGACCAAACCTCTAATTGCTCGCCATTTCAAGGAGTTCCTGGTGGTTGATAATTGATCTGCTTATCATAGAGTACTTGGGAGACTCGTTCTGAAGGAGCTATGGGCGGTCACCTCCATTCATTACCTATGCATGAAATTTTCTACTGAAAATGGCATTGTCACGATCCGAGGTGACCAACGAGAAGCTAGAGAATTCTACTCAAATTCCCTAAGAAAGCGGTACCAAGAACCATCAACGTCATTGTAACGACGTTGTCATGAGCGACCTCCCTTGATGTTGAAAAACTTACTAAAAAACCTTGATGTTTTTTCTTGGAAGCATGGCGACATGGTAGGCAATGACCTTAAGGTCAGTCGCCACCACTTGAACATAGATCCAAAGGCTACGGCATATAGGCAAAAGAGGAGAGCCCTCAATCCGAAAAGATATGAGGTCCTAAAAGACTAGGTTAAGAAGCTGATTGATAATGGGTTTATACGGGAATCTGTGTACCCGAAGTGGGTCTCAAACTTAGTTTTAGTGAAAAAGCACAGTGGGAAGTGGAGGATGTGCATTGATTTTTCAAATTTGAACCAAGCTTGCCCCAATAACAGCTTTCCACTTTACAGAATAGACCAGCTTGTGGATTCAGCTACTGGGCATGAGTTCCTTAGCTTCATGGATGCCTATTCAAGATACAACCAAATTTCCATGTTCCCATCGGACGAGAAGCATACCTCCTTTATCACAGATAAACAGCTCTATTCTTATAAGGCTATGCCTTTCGGGTTGAAAACGCTGGGGCAACCTACCAAAGACTTATTAACAAGATGTTTGTTGACCTTATTAGGAGAACCATGGAGGTCTACCCAAAGCGGCATCGAAGCAAACTCTGAAAAGGTTAAAACTTTGATTGAAATGAGGTCACCCTAAAAGCCAAAGGAAGTGCAGAGCTTCGTTGGACGAGTGGCAGCCCTAAACTGCTTCATTTCTAAAGCAATAGACAATTGCCTACCCTTTTTCAAGGTCCTTAAAGGAAGGAACAAATTCTAGTGGACGGAGGAATGTGAATTAGCCTTATAAAAGCTAAAGAAGTACTTGGGTCAGACACCTCTTCTCTCCAAACCAAAAGATCATGAAGTACTGCACCTGTACTTAGCAGTAACTTCCGAGACTCTCAACTTAATTTTGATCAGAGAAGAAAATAACCACCTGTTACTAGTTTATTATGTTAGTAAAGCACTCTTAGCAGTAGAAACTTGGTATCCAGACTGGAGAAGTTAGCCCTTTCTTTGCTAACAACATCCAGGACGTTGAGACCGTATTTCCAAGCTCACAGCATCCATGTGCTGACAAATTAGCCCTTCAAGCAAGTGCTTCACCAGTCAGAGGCTTTAGGGAGGTTACTTAAATGGGCTATGGAACTTAGTGAGTTCGACATCACTTTCAAACCCAGGGTAGCCATCAAAGGGCAAGCCTAGCAGGCTTTGTAGCTGAATTTATCCCTATTCTAGAAGTTGAGGAGGAAATGGAACCCACCGAACCCTAAACATGGAACCTTTCAGTTGATGAGTCTTCTAAAGACATGTTGTCGGGAGCAGGGATCATCTTGGTCGGTCCGAAGGGGCACAAACGCACTTGTGTTGTGAGGTTCGGCTTCAAGGCTACAAATAATACAGCAAAATATGAGGCCCTCTTAGTTGGCCGAAGATTTGTAAAAAAATGTAAGTAAAGAGGCTTATCATCAGTAGTGACTCCTAGCTAGTGGTTAGTCAGCTTCATGAATATTTTTGGCCAGAGACAAGTTTATGGAAGCATACTTAAAGTTGGTGATGGGCTTCATCCCTTCCTTTGAGAAGTTTGAACTGATACAAATCCCACGCTGCAGAAATGCTCATGTCGATGCAGTAGCAAAGTTGGGAAGCAGTAAAGACTCCAAATTGCTTATAGTGGTGCCTATTGAGCATCTTTCCAGACCCCTGATAGACGTAAGTAGGATAATATAGGTTGAGGACACCTCACCTTGGATGAAGCCCATCATATCTCACCTCGACGATCAGACCCTACCCTTAGAGAAGGAAGAGGCTCGGAAAGAGGGCCGCCCACTTCATCTTCCAAAACGAGGTGTTGTACAAATGTAAATTTTCATTGCCCCTACTGAGGTGCATTGGAGGAGAACAGACAAACGATGTACTTATGGAAATCCATGAGGGGATTTGTGGCAATCACATAGGAGGTTGGTCATTGGCACAAAAAACGCTTCGACGAGGATATTATTGGCTACCTTGAAAAAGAATGCGCAACAATTTGTTAGAAAATGTGACAAGTGCCAACGGTTTGCCACTATACAAAGGAAACCTTCGCAAGAGCTAAGCATAGTATCTAGCCCCTAACCGTTTGTTAAATGGGGAATCGATCTAATTAGACCTCTTCCAAAAGAGAGAGGAAATTCCAGGTTCGTAATTTTCGCCATTGATTATTTCACAAAATGGGTAGAAGTTGAACCACTTGCCAAGATAATTGAGGCCAACACTTCCAAGTTCTTATGGAAGAATATTATTTACAGGTTTAGAATTCCTCATTCAATCGTATCAGATAATGGCAGACAGTTCGATAACAAGAGAGTCAGGGATATGTGTGAGGAGTTGGGCATCAAGAAGCATTTTTCCTCCCTACATTACCCAAGGCCAATGGGAAAGTCAAGGCTGTTAACAAAACGATTAAATTACCCTGAAGAGAAAGCTGGATGTTTCCAAAGGAGCATGGGTCAAGGAGTTGCCCCCAGTACTTTGGGCAATTAGGACAACAAGTCGAACCGCCACTAGAGAGACTCTATTTTCCATGGCCTACGGGGCTGAAGCTATGAGCCCCATTGAGGTAGGTCTTCCATCTCCCAGGCGAATACACTTTAATTAGATAAGTAATGATGAGATAAGAAGTTGTAGGATGGACCTCCTCGAAGAGAGGAGTGATGATTCTTAAGTCATATTGGCCATGTTCCAAAGGAAAATAACCAGATATTACAATTCGAAAGTAAAGAAGAAGTCATTTCTTTTAAATGACTCGTACTGCGAAGGATGTTCCCACATTCGAAAGAGCATAGATCATGAACCCTTGGCCCCAACTGGAAGGGCCCTTACTGTATCAGTAAAGAGGTTCGGCATGGGTTCTACAAAATCAAAGACATGGATGGAAAGGCACAGTCTTATCCTTGAAATGTAGTGCATGTACTATCAATGATGTAAGACATTTTGTATAAACAGCTTCGAATTCAATAAAATACAGCTTTTGTTATATTAAATTATGAGTCAAAACTGTCTTGGAAAAGGCCAATGCCTTGAAGATACATCTGTAAGAATAAACTAACCGTATAAAGGTAAAAACGTGAATTTATTACGAGGGCTTCAGAATGGACAAATCATCCAACCCTATAAAAATAAATCTGAAGCACTAATAGTGCCTCAACTCATGCAAATTGATATGATTAGAAGTTCAAAAAACTATTAAGGTACACGACCCTCCAACACTTGAACAAACTCTTAACGTTTAAGTCATTATTAAGGAAAAGTATGAGAATGTCCGATATTACTGAGGTCTTGCAAACATATTCGGCCTTAACAGCATGATTATCCGGTTCAGTAAAGTGTAAAGTGATTAAAAGTCTTCACGTGGCCTATTATTTGAGTCTGATTATGAACTTATAGAAGCTGAGTAAGGTATGGATTATGTCTGAACTCCTAACATCGGGTCGACCCCAAGCATTTAGGAGGGTTTGATCCAGTTACATATTACTTCTTCATTATTAAGTTGTTATGCGTATGATATTTTTAGTAAGTTATAGCTGAAGTTAGATCAGAAATTGTTGTTAAAGTACAACTGAGTAAAATTAAAGTTGGCAAACACGTCAGAGTTAAGCAAAAGTAATAATAATGCAGAAGTTGAATAAGATTGAATAAAGAAAGCAGATCTTCATTAAATAAAATAGTTTATGTACAATAGATAGGCCGAGGCCATTACACTTTATTGAGAATTGAAATGAATACAATTGAGTCTAAAGCCTAAGGGAGTGGGGGTTAAGGAGCTACAAAGGGTACAATAGTATCAGGGGCCGCTTCACCAGCAGCATCTTCATCCAGTTCAATCACCTGACCCCTTCAGCAGGAGTTTGAGGCTCAGACTCCCTAGCAACTTCCTCATGGAACTCCGCCTTTAGCTCGGAGGTGTTGACGACTATGTTGTGCACTTCCATCCATTCGATGACCTTAGTATAGGCATACCTCATCCAGTATGCACCGAAGCGTTGGTATGCCTCAGTCATATGGAAGTTGGCCATGAAGGATTTCTCAGCATCACTTCTGACTGCCTCCACCATCTTAGTAAGGCCAACTACTTAGGAGGTTAGCTTCCCCACCTCCCCCTTCAAGGCAGAGTTCTCTTTGTTGGCCTTCTCAAGGGCCTCAGCCTCCAAGCGTTGATGAGAGTTCGACGTCTCCACTTACTTCATAAGTGAGGCTACTTCACTCTGAGACAAGTGAACCTCATTTTTCAACTTCTCAATTCCCTCCAGAGCCGAAGTGAGCTTCACCGACTCCTCTTTCTCCCTTTTGGCCAATGCCTCTACCTCAGCCTTGCTGGCAGCCTCCTGTACTTGAGAAACTTCGCTCACAAACTCTTTATTTTTTCTTTGGAGGGTTTTAAAGAGGGCCTCCACCTTTACAGTCATGTCGAACGACCTTGCTGTCTGAGCCACCGTCGTAGCGATGATGTCTGCAGCATCGTTTGTCTCAACAAAATTCTACCACTTCTCAGTCCAAAATTTGTGGAGCGTTGTCGGTGCTGTCTGAACCTCTGGAGGCAGAAGTGTGAGAGCCTGAGGAAGAATGTTGTTAAGTGCCCACCCTGGTGGTGGACACCCTGAACTTCTTTTTAGGCTCCTCAACAGCCACCTTTTTCCCCTTATCAGCTAAGAGGGGACGTCATTCCTCCTGAGAAGCAACCTCCTTGCTGACCCTCTCTATTTTATCCCTCACCTACTTTTTCTAGTAGATGAGGGTTTCATGTCTTTACGGCTAGCTGTTGAGGTGGTAGCCAAGGTCAGACATAAACGAGTAAACAGACAAATGTTGAGTCAATGAATGAATATATACTAAGTCATACCTCTTCGAGCCATTAAACAAATGTTGAGTCAATGAATGAACTGCTGGCACACAACTAAATGGTCGAAGTCACGAGATGAAGATGGTCGGCAGTGTTGACCTATGATTCAATATAGCTCC
>CAIGRL010242948.1:0-11132 GCA_903798325.1 Fraxinus xanthoxyloides
ATATAATATTTTTAATATAAAAAAGAAAAATGATTATGGTAGAGTGTCCGAGAAGTGTCGGTATCGACTCGCGTCCGAAACGGACACGCTACCCTAATTGGAGTGTCCGTGCTACAGAGATAAGAGCTAACGAGCATATTTAGCTAATCTGTAAAAATGGTAAAAGTTACTCTGAAAGTAACTCTTACTATATTGTCGAAATAAGTAACCAATTTCCCATTTTCGATCAATTAAAATAATTACTTATTTACTTCATAGCAATCTTACTTATTTTGACCTTAGCCAAACATGCTTGTTTTATGCAGATAGTGCAAATATTAAATTAACACCAAGCCTATCTATTAATAACTCAATAAATTGGGACAAAACCCTCTAATTACCTTAAGTGAAGAGACAACTAATACAAAATATGACTGAAACTGATAATCAATCGTGTAGAGTAACTATATTTGTAAAGCACAATATACATAAGCAAAACAAATGAAGAATAGTTTTCTCAACTTCATAAGAATTGTAACCTTATCTATCCACTTAGTTTCTAACCATGTTTATGTTCTTATAATAAATATGATTTTCATTTTTACTTCACCTAACATTGCTATGCAGCCTCCACAATGTTAATTTACCTATAGGCTATAACGTACTTATCAAGAGTCAAATTGAAAAAGAAAACAAAAATATCCATCTTTTTATTCATTAAGACTTCCACATAATTTTATTTTTCATATATTTTTTGCACAACAAAATCTCAGTATTTGTTTTAAACAAAGAAACTTATATTTCAGACACCCAGTACTTAACAAACAGTAAAGCCAGTTGATTCGACGAAGAAGTAAACTGTTGAAATTTTCAAAAATAGAAAAAATATACGAATCACTATAATCAAACACTAAAAACTAGAAGTATTCATTTTTAAGCTAATCATAAAAAAGTTACTAGTAAATACCTGTTCCAAGTCCTCAGAAACTCCTGGAAACTCCTTTAATATATATTTAGCCACAGCCTCTGGAGCCTCCAATTGTCTCTTGGGTTCTGACTCCTCCGACCCAGACCCACTTCGGTCATCTGATTCATACCTTCTTTTACTTTTCTCTCTCCTTTTCTCCTTTCTTGTTTCTTTAGTATGATTCTTCTTCTCCCCTTTATAATCTCTTCGGGATTTCTTGCTTTTACGACCCTCTTTCCATTCTTTACCATGCCGTCGTTTATGGGTGCGTTTGTGCCGTTTTGAGGACTCAAATTCATCAGAGGACGGTGATGACGACGTGGCAGAGGAATAGTCAGTGGAGGTTGAGGATTCCGATGTGAGTTTTTTCTTCCCGGATTTTTTAGTTTTATTTGAGTGGTATCCCATTGAAATTTTTGAGTGGATCGAGCTGCAAAAAGGAATAATTCCCTTAAAATACAAGAAGAAGCCTGTTAAGCCATTTGAGAAAATTTTCTGGGAAGAACCAAAGTAGAAAAGAAAATACTTCATGGAAACAAGCAAGTAAAACATACAAGAAAAAATCTATAATTATTACATGCAATTCTGAGAAGATAGTTTATCATTGTTTATCATAAATATGAATCCACCAAACAATTATCAACCAAGTTTCCAACAAATAACAATGGTATCCTCAACTTCATAAGAACCTTATGTAAAATATATAAGAATAAGTTAGTTTTTGAATGCAATTCTGAAGGGTGTAAACCATAATTATGAATTCACCAAACAATTTCTGGCTATTTTCTTGAAAAAAAAAATAAATAAATAAAAAAAAAAATTAATCCTTAACTTCATAAGAACCTTCTTGTAAAAGTTACAATGCTATATGAGAAACTAAATTTGTGTTTAAATGAGAATCTGAGAAGTGTGTTTAACATAAATTTGCATTCACTTAAGAATTTCACCTAGTTTCGGACAAACTAGAATTTTAACTCAATATCATAAGATATTTCGGGTAAAACATCTAGGGTAGTGTTTGTTTGGCAAACCGTATTAAGCTGGACAGAGAATAATTGTTATCCAATACTTCATTTGGCTTCAATTACACCCAATAAATTAATCCGTAAATTAAGATTATCCGGACTTTACTGGATTATCCGTTGAGGAGATACGGTTTACACCAGATTAACAAAACTCAAGCTATTGCTCACACCGTAACTCAGTACTCTGTCAAGGCCAAGCATAATATTCCAAGAATCAAAGATACACAATTCAGGAAAATAAGATCTCAGAGCCCACCAAAATCACATAAACAGCAGTAACGGAAGTAACGTGAGCGGGGACCTCAGAGGAAGAATCTCTTGCTTTTTTCTGCTTATTTAGTGGTCTTTTTTCACCATTTCTTCATAACTAATGGAAAAAAGTTTAGGGCATTCTTTTTTTCATTATTATTCTTTACTGATTTTACATAGTTTTTATTTATTGAGCTAAAAAAGGATATTTTTGTAATGAAAACGCTAAGTTATCAGCAACCCACTTATTTTTTGACTCCTCGAACTGTACATTCATGATGAAAAAAATATCATTTCCAGTGGAGTGAACTACGAAAATATATATCGACTGGACAAAACTAATCGAGTTCATTTCTTTGAGCTTCTTTTGTGTACTATCCACATAAAAAAACGGCTCAAGCAAATAAAGGTTTCCTTTCAAACATACAAATTTATCATGCCATACTTTACAACACCTCCACTAATAGAACTAAAAAATTCTTTAAAATAAAAAATACCAATGTCTCATTCAAAGTTCTTAACAATATCAAAACTAAGCATATGTTTGGCAAGTGTTTATAACTATATGTGTTTATTTTATGAATGGTGAATAAGTGGGCAGTACTTGTGCATCGCATGAAATATGTGGATAAAAAGTAATTTGACTTTTAGTCAGTGTTTTACAAACACTTCCCAAACATGCATTAAGTCTGGTTTATCAATGCCAACAAACGTACCCAGAATTTCACTCAACAAAGTCATATTGTTGCCCCAATTTTCTTTATCTAATTATCTTTCTTTACTTACGCATTAAGATATCGTCATGAAAAACAATTACTAAAGCAGAATTTTACAGCCCCATTCTTGGAAATAAGAACCTAAATGAAACCTCAATTGCAGGTTTTGAGTAACACAAGCCCAAAATATCATACCTGCCAACATAAAATGAATTGCCAGGAATTTACAACATGACGGCTAGAAATAATATAGTTTTTTTAAGTTTCTACAACAGGCATTAAACCAATTTGTGATTAACATCCAGAAGAAAACTAATAAGTAGGAAAATATTCAGGTAGCATGCACCTGAAATTTTCTGTGGTTTTACATATGAGATGTAGCTATTAAAATCTCTTGATTTGTTGCCCAAAGTGGGTGAAATAACAAGGGCATATAACGCAATGAAATACATGTATTATCTCGACTTTGAAATTCTTACTTTCTAATTCTTAATCAACCATGTGCAAAAAGTTGAGCATACAGTGTTCGGACAAGGAAAAAGAAGATTTTGTGCAGTTTGTAAGCACTGTAGAACCTCACAAACAAAATTTATACACACATTCTGCTAGCTTGATTACCAAATTTTACCACCAAATGTGAAATCGTCACCAAAGATTACGATTCATATCAAATCTCAATAATTTGCCAATGTTTCTTCCCGCATTTCTTGATAGTTTGACTAGACGACTTGAGTTCAGTTCCCAACACGCATTCTATTTTGTCTTAAATTTATACAAAACAGAAAGTCATATTAACCAGAGCCAGCATTATAAATAAAATAAATTGCCATATCTCCAAATTCTATCAACCTGATCAATTTAGACGAAAAATTACAGAAATCAAACTACGGGAATATTTTAATCATTGTAGTAAATAAAAACAATTCAAATAATCACCAAGAGAATGCATGAAAATGGAATGAAGTCTTTCGTACAGAAAGCGATGAAACAGAGATACATTAAAATTTCTAACATAGACCCTAAAGTATAAAGTTTCCCAAATTCAACAAGCAGACAAAACTAAATAACGTTTAGCCAATTCCAATAATTCAAAATCTTAAAACTGAAAAAGGAACTCAAACTATAATTACCTGGATCTGAAATTCCAATTGAGAGTCACGAGTCGAGAGTTTGTGGGATCTCAATTTTGATTTAACCGAAGAGAAGAGATCAGATAACAGAGAGCAGGGGTTTGATTCAGCCTGGCGCAAATTTTAATTTGGGAAAAAAATACATAGGTTAACATTTCATAATTAAACGTACTTAATTACAATCGGGAAGATTGCATAGTGAGAATGTGATGAGAGGTCAGAGAGAGAAAGAGTCCAAGTTCAACAGGCTGATTTTACATTCTAATCATCGTAGAATGACTGATGAAGCGTTATATGGCAGGGGAGTTAATTGTCCAATGGTCACTTTTTCGATTATCCACAGAAATGTCGGATGTTGAATTTTGGTCATTAAATTTATTCAAATATTGAATATTTGCTCACTAATGAAATTAGTGACGTGACTAATCTTTAACGAAATTAGTGACGTAATTAACGGAATGCACACAAGACGTCTCGTCATGTCGTTAATAAATTATTGTGTTTTCTATTACTGACTAAACTTTGAAAAAGGTATTTGATTGCTCGCTGAACTTGAAGATAGTCGACTTTCGACCACTAAACTTATAAAAATGGAATCGACCTATTTGTTCGTCAAAATATGTATACCGCATGCACACGAACGTAAAAGTAATAAAGTGGACAAACGAGTCCGGTCGTAGATCCCACTAGGCCACTAGAAATGATTACATAATTACACAATAGTTAAATTTAGTTTTAACGTATTTTTGTAAAATTTTAAACTATTTTATCATTTTGAGTGTCATTTTGAGATTGCTGAAAACGTATTCTTTTTGTCAATTTGAAAAATTGTTTTCAAAAATTAAGTGTTAGCTTTGGTTCTAACTGAAAAACAATCAAAATGATTTTTTTGACGTTTTCCATTTTTCTTTGTAAATTTTAACCTAGTTTTGGAAATTCGTTTATGAAAATAGGTAAATAAACGTGTTGTCAGTGTTTTCAAAAATTGAAAACATAAATTATTTCTCCATCCTCATTTCACTCTTCTCTCTACCCCAATCAGGGCAACTACTCTCATTGATCGTTCAATCCAATTGACGACACCCACAACTAGCCCCACTCATAACCTCCACCGTTCAATTTATAAATCACCCAGAGTTTCTCCAATTTCGCACCCCAACTACCAGTGTGATGTTGTGATGTGGTATTGTTGGTGATTGTGGTTTGGTGAAGGAGGTGATGATGTTGGATTTGATGTGGTGGCAACAAGGATGATTGTGGCGTTGCTTCTACTGTTGAAAGTAGAAGCCCCTTAGATGGTTCTGCAAATGTGGTAGTGGTGCGTAGTGGTCTGGTGGTGGTTATGGTTGTAACACCCCGAAAAATTTTAGAATGAAATTTAATTAGTTTGCATACCATATTTTATCTTTAAAAAAATTTGAGGGATTAAAGTGATATATGTATTAACTTCGATTTTGGGCTACTTTTTTAGATATTGTTAAAGCGACTAAAAGTATATGGGTCTCGTTGAATAGCTCGTTTTTAATCATGTAAATAGGCTCAAGAAAAAGTTAAGTTGGATAAGCGAGACCCAAGTTATCGAAATCTAAAGATTTTACCTTAAATTGTAATTTATTATTTTACAATTCTTTTTTAAATCAAAGTTATTTAGGATGGATAGCCAAGTGAATTGTTATTTTTGTTTTTTTAGAATTATATTTAAAATCAAGTTGCCATCACTATCATGTATTAGGATTAGAACTGCCATTTTTATATGATAAGTATTTTGTACACATATCACATTTTGATTTGTTTACTAGCAATTCATTTTTTATCAAATGTGATAAATACGATTTTCCATCACAATTGCACTAAGACTCAACCACTAAATTTTTCAACCATAAATAGTGTGTCAAATGTCCCATAATTCACTACCACAAAATTTGACATAGCAGCTTTCATATAAAGCTGTAAATTCTAGGTACATTTTTATTATCAAAATCTCGTTTGATCAATCAAGGTAAGATACTTTCGTGCAAGTGATTTGTTTCCTTATACTTTTATATTCAGTAATTTATGCATTAATTGCCACTAGACCTCCGATTTCTTTATTAAGAGATATGAGATCATAGGGATTTAAGATGTCCTAAGATGGGTGCGTCGTCTGGTCACCGATATACTCCATAAAAGAATAGTGGCATGAAGTGTTATTTTATTGTATATATAATTGCATGTATTTTACTGGGTGTTTTTTTTAAATACTCACTCTTACAATTTTTTACAGGCTAGTTCGAGTAGGTTGGAGTCGTGGGGGATGGTGCAGCGGACTGTTAAGAAATTTCAACATACGAAAATATTAAGTTTTAATGCTTTTAAATTTAGTAGTTCGTTTTATTCAAACATTATTATCGAATTTATTAGTTGAGAATGTTAAAGTTATTTTTTTTAAAGACTCAGGATTCAAATTTAAATTTATGGATATTTCAATAGTTTGTTTATTAAATAATTTTATCGTATTTTTAAGTAAATAAAAGTAAATGAAATTTCTTGTAACATTTCAAGATGTATGAATTTTGGGGCGTTACAATGGTGGTTGGGTGGTGGTTTTGGTTGTTGGGGTTGTGCTTGTGTCTATGTTGTTGGCGATGGGATTGTGTTGATGGATGATGACGTTATTAGGTTGTGTTGGTGGTAGTGGTCAAAAGTGGCCGTTGTGGTGTGGCAATAGTGTTAGTGTTGGTGTTGGTGGTATGTGACCAACTATTTGATTATTTGTGATCAGCCATTTAATTGTGATCTAAAAAATTCATAATTTGTGACCTTGAAAATCCGTGACAGACAAATAAGTTATGACCTATAAATTTTTTGATTTGTAACCGATAAAATAAATTGTGACAGATGAACAAAATTATTGTGATCATGAAACAATTTGTGATCAATTAATTTGATAAAATGTAACATTGTGACCTATAAGGACGCATCTGTGACCATTAATTATATGATTGTGACCTTAATATATTTAATTAATTAATAAATAGCCGAGTTTTGTAGTTTTAAACTTAAAACTTGAAAGTTGAATTGCCCATGGCCTGACTTCTGAATTTTTCCCCATTTTATATTTCTTCCAATTGCTGTTGGGTAGGATGGCACAATTTTGAAGGTGTAAAGCGGGTCGGCCCAGTTCTGGAGTAAGGTCATGGCTCAATATGGTGCATACATTTCTATCAAAATTACTGGACCACACAGCTCGTGGCGAGGTCCGTGTTGGGCCTGATATTTCGTGCGGAGAAAAATTAAGCTAAGACTCCGTTCAAATAAAATTATAAATGATTTAATTTATAAATATATAGAAATGAATGATGAATAAGTGAATAATGCTTTTGCGTTCATTAAGGCTCTGTTTGGGCTTTAAAAATAATTTTTTTGAGAAAACTGTGTTTTGAAAGAATAATGTCATATCTTGTACCAGTTTAGATGGCTACACTTTATATGTTCGATTAATAAGTCACATGATTTTACATATAAGTGAATATGTCTTTTAATGACATGTAATTGCGATTTAAACTAATGTTTAACATCAACATTGATGAATAACATTACTTGTTTTACAATAATAATTTTTTGAAAAATTTATAGTTGAAAAATGAGAAAGAATTTTGGATTTACGTGTAAAATTATTTTATTGAAAAATGTATAGCTAAAAATAAGAAAGAAAAATACATTCTTCCAAAAATAGAGTCCAAACAGAAGCTAAAATGTATGATTGAAACTGAAATTTGATCATCCTAACCGAGGCTCCGTAATTCTTTAAGTTTCATATATTGAAAAAAATGTGCAATTGTAACCTTTTTTCTAATATTTACTGTTAATTAGTTTTCATATTTGAAGATAAATACTATTAGAACTAATTGCAATTATCTTCCCTTTTATTCACACACGGCCCAAAATCTTATCAATTGTAAGAAAAACAGTTATATGAAAATCCCAGTTTTGTAGATATTAAAATTAGATTTTTAGTATATTATGAGAAAAGTGAATGAATATGTGATTGAAAAGTTGTAAATTTTATAAAATATGTATGTGCTTGAAATTAATTGTTGGCATAGACTTAAATTTTAATCAAACTTTTAGTGTTATCAAATATGGGCTAAATGGTCAAAACTCAATGAAATCCATTAATTCTTCCACTACAATTGCGCGAATTCATTGAGAACCAAAACCCTAAATTTAACACGGGAATAAAAAATTCGAAATCCACATTCATACATTTCTATATTAATTCCATTAACCAAAACGTTGGCGAAAAATATTTCTTATATATAATTATTTACATAATAGTTTACGTAATAACAACGTGTCAAAATGTAAGTAGAGAAAATATTTGATTGATAAGATTTTGATCCAATTAAATAACGTCACATCATTTGTTGGTAAATCATTATATAAGTTGTTGTGCACAAGTAGCACAATCGAAATCTCAACATCACTCGCAATGTTAACTAATCATAGAGTCACAACTTAAGCCTCATTTTGACAACCATTAAAAAGAGTGTTTTTTCTTTTTTAAAAAAATTAGTTTTGGAATAATGAATTTTTTGTAGAATGTGTATTCAAAAAATAGAAGAAAAAAATTGGGTTTACATGCAGAATATTTTATTGTGAGAATGTAAAATTGAAAATGAGTTCGAGAAAAACTTCTTGTTTTTTTTTTTAAATGATTGTCAAACTGGGACTAATATGGATTCACTATTTAGCAAATATCAACAATAAAATTAGGGTCGCAAAAGAGGTCACGTGCATGGATTAAAGTCACAATTACTCAACAGTTCAAAATTTATGTAACAAAATTCCACATAAAAAGCGGATTAAAATTTAAAGCTCATAACTAAGATCGCATTTCAGTTACTCTGAAAAAAAGAAAAAGAAAAAAGGGCTGAAACATACCTTGCCTCTTCTAATTTAGCTCCGGTTTGATAGGGATTAAAATCAAGATTTTAATTTAAGTTAAAATCAACAATTAAATTTAACTGCATATTTTATTGGATCAACAACTTCTTAAATACACATTTCCTCCACTTTTATCATAATCAACTAAAAATCTAATTTTAATCATATATGAAAAAAGAGTCGTATCGTTTTCAGTTTGTCCAGCACTATAAGTTTTCTTTTGTTTATTAATTTCTTTGCCTAGTTTTGTGAAAAGGAAATATTTAATTTCTAATGTCGCCATTAATTACGTGTAAAGATTGATTAACTCCCCGACAAGTGTACAACAACTTGAGATAATTTATTCATGAATTAATAGCAAGGCTTGTTATATTCAGAACCCTCCTTGGCCGTCGCTCCAAACTTACTTGTAACGACACCTCTTCGAAGTTTCAACAAGCTATTAACCACCTCGATTGTCTTTTAGAGACGAGATAAGGTATACTATGTCCACGTTTTGTACACATTAAAATTTTCATTCTCATTTTTCTACTCATTTTCAATCACACATTCTTTAATAAAATAATATTTTTCATCACATCAATTAATTTTTCATCATTTTTCAACCACACATTCTCCATCAATTTACTATTCCAGGATATATTTTTTCAAAATAATGTGGTTCAAACACACCCTATATAGGTAGCAGATGTTTCCTTACTATGAGATTCGTGATACTCCGAACTTTTTGAATGGACAGCAAATTTAAGATAAATTTAGCATCAGAATATTGGTTAGCTATGAATAACAAACTGGGGGATGAAACAAACAATTCGACCAACACCATAGTTTATGCAATGAAATTACATATTCTTGTCTCTGATTACAGTTGAACGGCATGTTTTCACTTGGAACAATCATATATTTTCACATACACTCGTAAAAGTGGCATACATACATTTTTATACAACAAAACCAAAATAAAAAAACTCAAAATAAACACAAGGAATGTAAATTCAAATCAAACATTTTTTAATGGAAGTACAACATGGGTAGGTTTTAGTAATAGTAAAACCTTTAAGGAAAAAATACAAAAAATTTGAAAACCAGTGTGGGAGATAAAGAAAAAGAAGATTTTCGATTTAAATTTCGCTTGCCATTCCTATGCTATTGTCTCATATATATTTTGACTCATAATCGCTCTCAGAGTAGCCCTTCTATACTAGTGTATGTCCAAAACTAGTTGTCGGGATATCCCATCCTCCTAGAACACGACCCAGTTGCACCCGAATTTAAGAAGTCTAAATTATAAGTTAATTACCATGCGCGTTTCTTGGTGAAATGATGACGAGATTTATTCATCAAAAAAAATTCTTCAAGACCTTCAAGAACACAACAATGCTTGGCTTTTTCTTGGCTTTCGACAACTTTAAGGTTCGAACACGGCTTGTTTTTACCTCTTTTGCAGGTGACATATCAGAAGTTCTCGATGGAAATTTTTCATTCAAATCCTCCCACAACATGTCCATTTTTTCCTCTTCATCATTAGTGCTATCGTCAGATGAAAAGTTGGTTCTTGGATTGTGGCTCTTGTTTTTCGAGGCAGAGAAACCGCATTTTCCTTCATGAATATTTCCACAGCGTTCACCAATTTTTTTTGGGTTTTCACTGCATGAGGCTTCTGAACTTGTGTATGGCCACAAAGACAGTGAGTCGACGAATTTTGGTGGCGAATCGATGGACGGAAAGCTGAAATCTTCTTCTCCAGAAGCCATGGCTTTGTGGGTGTGGCCTTTGTATATGAGAGTTGGGAAGTATAGGGTGGTTGGTGGTGTGGAAGGTTTTGGTTGTTGATTGTCGGAAAATATAGTTCAACAGCTACAATTTACTTGTATATGTATGTTTGGCTATGCTGATAAAAAAATGTAAAAGCTATTTAAATTAATCTTTCGTTTAAAAAGAAGAAAAAACTAATCTTTTATTCAGTAAAATATTTAGGGTCCATTTGATAGGCGGAATTTTTCATGGATCCATTTTCCAACTTTTGTAGTGTTTGATAGGGAAAATTTTTACCTGGAAAATATTTTCCAACTTTCCAAATTTTTCACCTTTTTGGGGAAAATAAATTCTTGATATTTTGGTGGGAAAATATTTTTCAGAT
>CAIGRL010242986.1:0-11553 GCA_903798325.1 Fraxinus xanthoxyloides
GTCTCTGCTATTGCTTGTTCGGTTTTACAAATATGAGGAAGCATCTCGGAGAAGGCAATGGGATTGCTAGATTCCGACAAGGTAAAAAGCGACAAATTGGATGTTTAATCCGATACGACGTCGTTTTGGGTGAGGATAGGAGAATGCGACACCTGACAAAAAAAGCTGCCTCAAAATCGTGTGCGCGCACAGGCACGACACGGAGATACGTATGGTGTCTCCGTGCTACACGAAGACACCGTGTGTGTCCGTGCCTCACGAAGACGCTGCCCCCTTTTTCTTATTTATTTACAGCCAAAACCAACGATTTCTATAAAATCAATTCCGATGCAAATTCAAATTCAGAAAAACAACTCCTTGAAAAATCATTATTGTTCCAATTCACAAATCACAATCAATCAGTAAAAATATAAGTTTGGAATTTCTTCTACTTCTGGCGTCTCTGCTATTGCTTGCTTCGATTTTACAGATATGAGGAAGCATCTCGGAGAAAGCAACAGGATTGCTACGACGTCGTTTTGGGTGAGGATACGAGACCGCGGCACGTGGCAAAAAAAAAGTGCCTCTTTTATATTGTATAGAAACAATTCCCCTTCTACTAGAATTCTTACCACATCAACCATATAATCCTTGTCAAACCTGAAGCAAAATACAAAACAAGCAGAATAAGAAAAGCGAACTGATTTCCTCTTTTTAGCTGGTGGCTGGGGAATCTCCTCGTCTGGGTCTTCGTCATCATCCTCATCTTCTTTATTTCCAGAATCACCATTTGTCTGGGGCTCTTCTGCAATTAAGTTAATTCTTAATTGAAATCTGGAATAAGGCACATCTTCAAGTGTACTACATCATAGTTTTCAAATATTATTGTTAAAGTAAAGTGTTTTTTTCACAGAGTTTTCTTTAAGTGATTTTTTGTGAGTGTTTTGTGTTGAAAGAGAGAAGTGCAGGTGTTGGTGGACGCGACATTTGGGGGGTGCCAGTGGTAGTCTGTGGTTATAGATGAGGTGTAGGTAATGGAGATGTGGTGGTGTGATGGAGGCGAATGTGGTGCTGGCGGTTGTGTGCTGAACTTGAAGTGCTTGTGGTAATTGTGGATAAGGTACCGGTGGTAGCTGCGGCGGATCTAGACCAATTTTCTTGTGGGGGTAAAAAATGAGAATTCAAAAATTTTTATGTTACCCAAAAAAATAAAAAAAAATTGTCTAGTCATTTGACCCCACGTGGTCCCCATGTGGGTCCGTCCCTGGGTGGTAGTAAGATGGAAGTGGAGGTGTTGCTGGTGGTTTTGGTGGTAGGGGTTTGTCGATTTAAGGTCGCATCAATGATTTGCATGGCATGGCGGTGGAGTCAACATGACGTTAAGTGGGGTAGGATGAAGAGTGATTATAATCAGTTAATTGTGTAATTGTAACCAATTAATTTGGTGACCAGGACAATGTCAATGAGAGTGACTTCAGTTGGCTCGATTAATTTTAAAAACACGAAAAGGTAAATGCAAAATAAAAGTGTTGCCATGTTTCTTTCAATTAAAAAGAAGCATAAATCGATGTTGATAAGAAAATTAATTCGAAAAACAATGAGTTGGATCAATTTGCAATATCGTCAGGTTCACGAGTCGATCTATCCCCGTATTTGGCCCCATGGTGCGTTTCTTCAACTCACTATTTTTTACACTCATGTATGGATGATAACAATGTAGGTCGGGATGAATATTTTTCATCCTCGCCCCATCAGGAATCTTCGAAGATAGTTGAAAGCAGGAGTTTAAAATACTTATTTATCGTTCCGTCAATTATTTATTTTATTTTTATGTTTTTACAGCCCTGAATGATTGTAAGTGTAGCAAATTTCTAATTTTTAACAGTTTTCATCACATATTTTACATGACTTACTAACTTTTATCAACATCACTCAACCCATAAGTAAAAACTGAACCCATTATTTAGAATAAATCCGACTTCAAGTGAGTGTGATCATTTATGATTTAACTTTTGAAATACTGTTTTCGTTAATTGGGGAATGGATGGTTATATTTCCATCGCAATTTTTATTTGATACACCACATTTTAATTACGGTTAAGCTTCTCAAGCCACCTCCAACCCTACACCAAGATTTGAGGTAAGTTTTATACCATTCTATACACAAACTTGCACCCAACTGAAAATCATCTTCAACAAATTACATCAAAATGTATATCAAATAAACAATGTTTAATCATTTTCTTCATTTTTTCATTCTTAATAATTTATTTATTTATTTTACAATTACATAAATTACTAAGAGCCAGTTTGAGCCTCATTATAGTCTAAGAATGCAGAGTGTGTGATTAAGAAATAAGAAAAAGTTTCGTGTTTGTTTATAATATTATTTTATTGAAAAATTTGTGATTGAAAAGAAAAGAGAGAAGAATATATTTTGAAAATAATGGAACAAACAAGGGCTAAATAAATAATTATGTTAAATTAACGAAAATATTAAATTTATTAATAAATTTTAAAAATATAGTACAATTAATAAAAACAACAAAAACAAAAAAAATATATTAAATCATGTCATTATAAAATAGGGCAATGCATTTCGAATTTTGATATCATGATATTACGAAATCGAAATAATGTTACAATTTAATTCTTGGAATTCATATATTCATTTGACAAATGATCAATTAATACATTTCGAAATGCAATGCGAGCCTATTTATCCTTAATTTGTTTATGGAGTTGAGATCCGCTATTCAAAATTGACCATCCAACTTATTGTTTATCAATAATTCATTGACACATCATTTTACACCTATTTTTGAGCGAAAATGACAGTAAGAGAAAAGTCGGGCATGTTAATTTAAAGTTATGTGTCATGAATCATTGGGTGGATGGACCGCAGTTCTTAACTCTTGTTTATGATAGACAATGAATTCTTGGAAACGATGATTTTCGTTTTCAACCTACTCAACTTTCAGAGTGATGTATCTATGTGATTGTTGTTGTGATATATTTTGTGTTAACTTTAAATAATCGTGTTTGTTACATTTTAAAATCTTTTGAGTATTCTTATTTAAATTAATTCCCTAACTATTATTGATTACATTATTAAAATTTATTACAAATTCAAAAAATAATAATAATAATAATTTATTGTATCAAAAATGTATGAAAAAGACATAAATAACCTTAGCCAATTTTTTTTACAAAGTGAAAGAGAAGGGCAAAATTGTACTTAATCATTTTGGTGCAAAATGTGCTACACTGGGGCTTTGCACCATCTTTTTTTTTTTTTTTTGGCAAAATGATGTTTTGGTACACACGTTGGAGTTGCTCTCAACGTTTGCTCATTGCTACAATTATTTCTTAATTTTTTTGCCAGGTTCTTTTATTCAATCTTCCATTAATTAGTACGCTTCGTCCTTGATTATGATTTATATCAAAGATTTTCGTTTTCTTGTGAAATGAGGGAAAAATATTTTTTTCCCGTAATTTTTATTTATTTATTTTTAAAAATATGATAGAAAAATAAGTTGTTTTACGTCATTTCAACAAAGTTTTGGATATAAAATTGTTATTAAATATAAAATGTGTTAACCAATGAAAAGTTTGAGGATAAATGCTATAATAGGCAAAGATTAAGAACCTCCAGTTAAGAAATAGAAATTGTTTTGTGAATATAATTATCTGGGAGATCTGAATGCCAGAATTTGAAAAGGGAAATCGACACAAATGGTCCTCAACCTATGGGGGTTTGTTGTGCAAATAGATTTTAACATTTAGGTCTTGACTCAAACTTCTTTTATCTTTAAATATTGGACAAAATCGATCATTTTAGATGTTTTTCATCCAATTGACCGTTAAAAATGTCAACTTTTGATTAAAAAAAAGGTTAAAATTCCACTACTTTTCGTTAAGTAAATAAAATAATTGAAAAAAATTATGATAAAGAAAATGAAGCCCATCCTATCAATTAGTCTCTCTTAAAAGCATCTCCAATGCAATTTTGGATAAGCAAAATGGAATGAAAGGTATTAAAAAATACATTTACTACAAACTAATAAGGACACTGTCAATATAATGTGACAGAAAAAAATAGAAAACGAAAAACTTTCAATCTACATGACATCGATGTCTAACAAGTGGACACTCAAATTCAAAATTGGTTCGACTCCATTGTATTGATTGCTATCTAAGTCTCGTTTATTTAAAAAAAAAAAAACAATAATAATATTACATTTAAATATGTATATGAAATGTATTTTTTGATGAATTAACATATCTAATGGAGTTTTAGATGAAACTCTAGAATATATATATATATATTTTTTCAATCACGTTATCTTGATGAAGTCCCTCATATTTGAGAAGATTTTTTTTACATGCAAACTAATATGCTATATAGCCAGGGGAGGACCCATGAAGGGTCTAGTGGGTGCAATTGCTCCCACTGGACTTCCAATTTTTTTTTTTTTTTTGATTAGCGCAAAATCGAACAAAGTCTTGAAATGACAAACCAGTATAGACCTTTCTCCCTTCCTCCAATTGTTCCTGCGAGGTTGCGATTCCAGTTCACTCAAAGTCCTATGATTCCATTTAATCTCAAACCTCTATGGTTCCAATTGCATGTTTTTTCATAATCCATCCCTTTCTTAATCTTATTATTTATATTTTGATAGTTATTTTATTTTTGGATTGTAAAATCTCTCATCAAATCTCCAATGTGACGATCTCGAAAATTCACATTTTTCTCTGAAAAATGTCTTCTGCCTTTAGGTAAGGCTAAGAAGTAGGAGTAGGATATCTATGTTTTAAGATGTGAAATAGGACAAATAGTTTATTGTATAAACTTGTTTTAACCATCTTTTCTTGTTAAGGCCACTAATGAAAATTTTTAAACTAGCTTATGATTAAACTTATTTTAGCTAGTGTTTGATTTTTTTTTTTTTTTTCATAAATTCTACTTCTACTACAGTAGAACCTACAAAGACATGCAATCCCCTCAATAGGCCTCATAATGCCGTTGGAAACGTTGGGTGACTGCTTTGTCCTTTGCAAACACAAATATGACAGAATGATAAACATGATAAATGAATGACAAAATTGGAAAATTGTCTTTAGATATTGAAAGTCAACAAAAATTTCATGGGAACACCACCGTGCTTCCACTATTATGTATGGCCCGCCTCTATTGCCACAATTCAACACAAAAAAAGGTCCAATTATCAGATGTCACCGTAGGAAAATGAGAATTGAACAAAAAAAGGGGGCCAAACACACGCTTAATTTTGTGCAATGAATTGTGAATTGGAGATTTGTACCTAAAGGAGTGTAAGTGTGTAGCTGGAGTTTTTTTTTGGGAGATTAACGTTATTTTCTCTTTGCAAATATATAATCTAATGTTTCTGCTTGTTTTTTTCCTAGTTTCAAGGTTAGACAATAAATTGGATTCTTGCCTTCTCTTTTGTTGTTGTTATACATAAACTATTGTTTTGTGCTGCTTTTGCCTTCTCTTCTGTTTATGCAAACTTCGTTTGATTTGAAGAAAGATATGTTGAGTTATTTTAAACAAGTATCTCAAATTTCTATTGAAAAAATGTTTGAGACAAAGAAATCGTGCATTGAGGAAGTTTCTATTGAAGAAAGTGTCGAGGCAAATTTTTATTGTAACTTTTGCCTTCTCTTTTTTTTTTTTATTGTTTGCGTAATTCTGTTTCGTTCCCACTGAATCATAGTCTTGGATTTGCCCCTGTATATAGCACAATATTTAGATGCTCTTATAGAGGATTGATCGGTAAGACTAGTTGCCTTCGTTTTTTTTTTCTCCTTATATTTTTTAGTTTTTAATTTTTACTTATTTCATTTTGTTTATTTAATTTAAGTACATTTTAGGTTTTATATTGAAAGTTCGACATTTTTAACTTTCAATTGAGTGAAAATCATCAAGATTTATAGCAAATACGCGTGGTATTTGCTATAAATTTTTTAAAACCTATTTATAATCCCATTTTTTTTTTAAATAAAATATTTTTTTTCATAAATTGATTGCCTTCTTGACTTTTTATTTTACATTCTCCAAAAAATTAATTTACCTTAAAATTTTTTACGTCAAACCAACCAGATTTTCTTATAAAAGGTTCGAGAGCCCTTCCATGCGAGCCAATAAGGAAATAGAAGAAAACTTAATATTTGCGTAGTATTTTGTTTACCGATAATCACCAAAATTGACTGAACTCCCTTTACCCGAATGACCGCCAAATTTCTCGCTGTCCTTCCATCTAGAAATTAGAATGATTCAAAATATCGAGAAATTGTTTATGCTCTGTTTGGAGAACGACAAGAAGTTGAACAATGCAGAGTTTGTAGTACCAGCGAAAGGGAAAAATCTTGGGAGTTAAATTTTTATTCTTAATCGAAAAATAGGTTGTGATACGTACCCACGTATAGGTATATAGAGAGGGAGAAACCTAAAGATAATTTAGAGTATATTTGCAAATAAATGTCTGAATTGGTGGCTCGGACTGGTCGTCTTCAGCAGCGTTATGAAGGTGGCTTTCGCCTCATTGCTGGGTATGTTTTTCACCCTTCCTCTCTCGATATACATGCAGAATGTATGTGTAGCTGTATTCGGATTTAGCCCTTCCATAATGTGCGGAAACTGAATTCAGTTTTGTTGGGTTTTCTTTTTCTTATGTTTAGAATTGTTTTGTAGGTTGTTGCAACTGAGTTTTGTTTGACTACAGAAAGTTGTGAATTGGGCATGAAATTCTCAATTGTGTTTTGTTTAATTCCTGGAGGAATGAGTTGAAACACAAGCTTTGGTAAATATAAATTATAGGAGTTTTATCAATTGGTCTTGTGTAGAATTGGAAATAATTGATAGCAAAAATGGTGCAAAATCAAAACTTAAGAGTTGATTTTTCTATATCTTGTTTGTTTCTGGTTTTACTTTTTCTTTCTGGCGTTTTTTGAAATTGGGTTATGCAGTATTTTTTTTTCCTTATTGATTATGGATCATGTATTTATTAGGGACATGGCGAATTTGTATAAATGAATTGGAATAGCCTTTCTCCTTAATTCAGTTTTCCTCCAGTTTCTTAGGTTTCTGTTCTATTGTTATAGAAAAAGTGTGTAAGGTTAAAACAAGAAGCTTCAAAAGAATGAAAAAGGGTGGAGAGAGTGGATACCGTTCTGTCGAAGTTGTCTGAGTGAGTGTTTGGGCCAGAAATACGGTGCTAAGATTTTGTATTGGGTTTATTAGGGATCTGTTATGCTTGTGGATGAAAAAAATGCAGAGGGCCATGGAGAAGCTTAAAATTTTTAACTGTTAAATGTATGACTTGGCATGCAGCAACTCCACCTCTCTTCTCTCTCTTGCCTCTTAATCATTGTATTACTTTGTTTTGGGAGCGGTTTGTTCTCTCTTCAAGTAAATTAATTAAGAATCAGACTTGGAATACAAGTATATAAATGTGAAAAACCTACAACAGAACAAAGCTTGAACAACAAGCAGATTAATGTTTCCGCTGCATGCTCTGGCGATCTTAGATCAACATGTGTGAGTTTTGACCCTGTGGGAGAGTAGAATTTTCAGCCCGTTCACGCTTGCTAGATTGACCCTGTTCATCTACTGACGTGTTAGTTGTGCCATATATCCCACATTTGTTTTGATTCTTATTCAGTTTCTTTGAAAGGATTGACAATTGGGCGCCATGTTCTATATAGATGAATATTCATGCACATGGATAAAGCAGAAAGGGATTACTTCTTTCCAATTGTTTGTCATGTCGTTTTTTCTTTGTTTTAATTATCCATATATTTTCACTTTGACAAGGAGGAATATTTGTTCCAATGAAGTTTCGGGAAGTATTAGATCATCCAATAAAAAGTTCTATTTTGAAGATTACCCAAAATTGTAATCCTAATATCATGAGAAGCTTTTCTGTCCTTATTTATTTCACTGACTTGAAGAACTGAAGAATACTGACCTATGCAGTGCCATTTTTGTTCTCACCAGTTGATTCATTGCTCAGGTGCATTCCCTTCAAGTACGTAAATATGAAAGAAAATGATGGCAACACACCTGAGAAGATGGTTGAAGTGCTAATGATCAACTCAACTAGTGGACCCGGTCTTCTATTTCCGAAGGTGAGAGTTGTGAGCATGTGTTCATGCTCATTAAATTAGTGATGCATAAACCATATTTTACTGGATCATTATTTCTCTACACGGTGTTCATACTCGTATCTGTTAAAAGATGAGCCTTCTCTGTTGTTTTATGTGAGAAGACACTACGAATGTGAATTTGAGAAGATTTTTTGGCAAATTTATACTTTTGGCATTGAAGCCCATATATAGGAGGAACCAAAAGGCATGTGGACTGTCTTTGAATGTCTCCTTTTTCTGAACTTAAGAGCTCCATATTCAATAAATTTGTGTAGTGTATTTGTAGATAACCGCGCATTTCTTAAAATCAATGCTATGCCATGACACTATGTCCTCTTGATATTTTGAAATGACTTGTTCACAACCTAAATGGAATAAAGAAGGATACATTTATGATTATCTCTTTGCACTTCTATCATGTACCCGGATTGTGGATTAAATTTTGTGTTTTAAGTAGAAAATGCTAGGAAATCTAATATGTTATGGGTGATTTGGAAGGAGAATAATGCAAGAATTTTTCCATCAGCATTTACCGGGGGATAGTTTTAAGATAGAAGGCTTTTTGTTTGATTTAGCTATGTGATCGAGTACCTTCTCTGTTATAATTCACAGAATTTTGGAAGGACTCAAGAGCTCTTTGATCTGTGGATTCTTCTTTTTATCTATAAATTGAAGGCTTCCGGAGACACTTGATTTTTTTTAATTTTTTTTTCTTTTGCGTGCTCGGGAATGAGAAGAAAGACAAGTTTTGGAAATGGATTCTATTCTACTCTGTATGTCTAATTAATAATAGGCAAAGTGGCATAGCTTGTGCAGTTATACGAGATATTTTGCATTGTAAATGGAAACTTGTATGAATTAACATAAATCGAATGTGGATAAAGATTTCTTCTCTCCAGGGGATGAAATTTCAAATAATTTGGTTACTCAATGAATATGAGGTTTCTAGATATTTATGCACCCATTATAACTCCAGATGCCTACGATATGAGTATATTAAAGCAGTAAAAAATTGCATAATGAAAAGATATCAAGACTATCCTATTACTCGTGCTTTTTTATCATTTTTCAACACAGGGTGGATGGGAAACTGATGAAACGGCTGAGCAGGCTGCAGCCCGGGAAGCAATAGAAGAGGCTGGAGTTCGAGGGGATTTGGTGGTAAGATTTAAAAAATTCATATTATTAACCTTGTTTTATTGGTTATAGTTTACAATGTCTGTAATCCGATCAAGATTTATACAACCAAAGAAAGGGTAATCAATCTTTTTGCTGCCATGGGGTTTCTTACTTCATTGATTTTCCTGACTGTACTGTTTCAGCACTTCCTGGGATTCTATGCTTTCAAGAGCAAAACGCTGCAGGACGAGTTCAGTCCAGAAGGCTTGTGTAAAGCAGCTATGTATGCTTTGCTCGTGAAAGAGGAACTCGAGTCCTGGCCTGAAAAGAGCCTTCGACAAAGAAGTTGGCTGAAAATTCCTGAAGCTATTCAATGCTGCAGGCACTCATGGATGCGAGAGGCTCTTGAAGAAGGTTTTTCAAAATGGTACATAAAGCACGACCCCAATTCCATGACCGATTAGTATTCAGATGTTTTGTTACCATTGCCAGCACAATCTCAAGCCAATGTTGATGCCTTTTTAGTTCTAGTTTTTGTATTTTTCATGGGAACTTGGAAGAGAAAATGCAAATAGTTCACTTGCTTTAGGTTTTGGACATTTTCCAGTAAATATTTTGGTTATCTACCTTTTGTTTCTCCTTGCAAAAGCACCCATAGAAAAAAGAGTTGTAAAGGATGAAATGAAAAATTTATGGGGTCCTTGCATATCATTTTAACAATGATTCTTGTTATGGACTTCCCTTAATTTTAATACCATGGCCATTCTACTCATTAGAAGGTGCTCTCTCAGATTGAATTTTGTCCAGTATGCCAATCTGTTTGGTTCCAAATTAGCACGTTCAGTTTAACCTGGGCAACTGTTTACCTAAAAAAAACGAGTTTTCGCAAAGTCGTGTGTCCATGTATGGGGTAAGTCCATGTGCTTAGTGCTGGAAGGTAAGGGAACGACAAAAATTGAAATTCTTTATTTGACGTCTAATATTCATCTACATGCACAAAAAGATTGATTGCATCATTTTTCATGATACGTTTAAAGAAAAATAAAAAACTTGAGACAATTGAAATTATAAGTAGAAAAATATTTATTTATTAACATAATTGCAATAAAAAGTTAAAGGAGTAAATATCACTTAGTTTCAAGCTTTGCTAAGCATGCTCGTATTGGTTTTATTTTTCACTCCAGCGTGCAACTCATTGTTTTATTTGTAATTTTCAGATTACAAAAAATAAAAAAATAAATTAAAAAAAAATCTATATAGTATTGAGAGAACTCTTCAAAATCACTCGCTAATGTTCAAAATTAATTAATTAATTATTTATTTTGGACATATATGTAATATTTATATTATATTTTATCAATTTATATTTTTAATGGCATATGATTAAATTTAATTCAAATGTAGTCATTCTAGAATATAATCATTTATATAGCAATATAAAATTTCAATTTCTTTATCATGTTCTAATAGATCCCGAACACCAAGAGTAAAGCACGTTTAGATGGCAAAGTCAAGTGTCAGCAAGGACGGAGCCAGATAATGATGTTAGGATGAGTTGAAACTTAAAAAATTTCAAATAAACTCACGCCACAAGCAATCGAGTTTCGTAGGCTATTCTCGTGACATTCACGATAAAAAAAAATATACGGAACCACATGAAATAAAATAGAAAGAATAGGAGTGTGTTTGATAGATATTAATTTGAAAGAATGTATTTTGGAATGGTAGATTGATTGAGAATGTGTGGTTGAAAAAAAGGAAAAGTTATTTATGTGATAGAAAATATTATTTTATTAAAGAATGTTTGGTTGAAAATGAATAGAAGAATGAGAATGAGAATTTTAATGAGAAACAAACGGGGGCTAGATGTCTCACATTAAGATATTCCACTAAATATTTGTATTTTTTTTACCAAATAGAAAATCGATGATTGCCTTAACAAATATAAATTGACCAAATCATGATAGAAATAAGCAAAAATACATATCCACCGATGAAAATTTCTAAAATTACTTAGCGATTACTCTTCAAATAACTTTGACGACCAATCTTTCCAAACAACTGAAAGCTTTATCAAAACACGCAGTCGACAATATATCACTATAATCCATATGTTATTGTTTTGAAATATTATTTGGTGTATTTATCGATTTTTTATATCACCACATTTCAAAATGAGTGAAGAATCTCAATCAAAGTAATAAAAATCAACTAAGAATTTCGAGGGTCGAAGAAATTAAATTTAATTTACATCCATTTTTAGCTCGATTTCAAGAATATACTTAT
>CAIGRL010243041.1:0-24856 GCA_903798325.1 Fraxinus xanthoxyloides
CGAAGTGCCTACGCAGAGGTAGCTCGTAGCATATACATTGATACTCTAGTGTCCCCTAATGTGGAAATGGAATATTACACCTTCTGCGTGAGATTTGTGGCATATTCGCCCATGTACTTTGAGTACCATTTTGGGGTTGCACCCGAAGGGGAGCCAGAACACGAGCCAATGCTCGCCTGAACCTGGGTAAGAAGATGGGTTAGTACCCGATGGCGATCCGGAAGAAGACCCAGAAGAAGAAGAACCAGAAGAAGACGCTGAAACCAAACACAATCTATAATATTAGAAATCCGATTTGCACCTCATCTTACATTTTACAATATTGTAAGTCACATAATTTGAAACTAAATACGGTATACTTGAGTATTTTTAGTGGAGCACGATTAGCTGTATATAATGAACTTCATCTTCCTATTCGTTTTAAACTAATATGTCGAAACCAAACACGATCTATAATGTTAGAAGTTTGATTCGCACCTTATCTTGCATTATAGTCGTTTAAAAAAACTATAGTTGTTTTTTGAAAACGACTAAAAACTATAGTATTTTTAGATGACTTTAGTATTCGACAACCAACATTTTTGAAAAAAATCGACATTATCTACCTTGTAATATAAACTAAATCAACCTGAAAAATTTATCTACTAGTTACAACACAAAAAAACTCAACATTCAACATCTATTTTAAAATTATATTTTAAAAATATAATATATACTCATAACTCACATACATAAATACACTAAAAGGTCATGCAGATCGTAATTAACGGTAAAAATATCGACAGCATCTTTTCCCTCCATCTATGCATATACGAGCTATTAACTTACTCTGTTGGACCGTTGATGCTCAAGAATTCTATATTTTTTACTATGTATATACCACAATCACCCTAAGAGAATATAAACAATGGTAAACGAAGTGTAATAACTAATTGTATATGAACAAGTGAATATATAATTGTAATAGAAACTTACAAAAGGGCTTGTTTAGTAGTTTTGGTATTTCCTTCTATAGTAAGAGTATCTGTCTCCAAATCAATGTAGATTTTCTTTAGGAGTAGCGAGACAAAGATAGTGGCAGCATTCAAGTCATCTTTGAGTTGATCATCCGTAATGCAACCGTTATCCGTAATGCAACCGTTATCTGGTGATATATTCCATTAGCTCTATCGACATTCTGAAACAATCTTGTTGTTCACATAAATCAAACATAGCGAATGTCAAATCTTTATTAAATTATGTCCAGTATAACTTGTGAACCATCAAATGACTTGGGATATTTTGTTGCCCGACATGCTGAAAGTTGAATACATAGTTATATACAAAGTAATTGAATAACACAGTAATGAGTTAACATACATCATCTAGAAACCATCCCCTTAGTTTCAACACATTGTTAAACCATGTTTTCGCATCTTCTAAATTGATATGACCCAACTTATATGAAACACTAAAAAAAATGTCAAAGTATAAAAGAAGACAAGTGACAATGAAAATAATACAAATTTAATGAATTGGTAAGGATGCCTACCCATCGCTTAAAATGGAGTGCCATTTGGAGAAATGCTTCTTCTTAATTGGGTCAACATCCCAAAAAAGATCAACATTCATGTTATCAACATGTCTTCTCCCCTTAGCTCTAATCGTGTATGGAGAGGAAACTAACTTTGAAGCTTTTTTAAGTCTTTTATCTAGCATCAAGGCATCAGTTTGTTGATAAGTTTTATCCAAATTTCTCTTATTTCGAGTTCTTAAATATTTGAGCTCAGTCAGTGTCCAAAATAGTAGCTCAGTTCAGCCCATTAGCTTTTGTGCCTCATGGGATAAGCCGAACAGCCCGCATTCTTTTTTTTAAAAAAAATATTGTTTATACACTCCTCAATTTTTGAGCTCGGAACCAACTACTTTTGACGTAGCATGAGTTAAAATTATATACGAGCAAAATATTATGTATACATTTTTCTAAAAATTAAGAGAAGTTAAACATAAATAATACTTACAAATTATGAAGTTAGATCTTGAAAATCTTCTGTTATTAATATGTCTACCATATCTTGAATTCGGTACTTTGAGTTTTCCCAATTCTTTAAAAATATTAAACTTTTTAGTATGTCTTCTTTAGTCTTCATTTTTAATCAGATAGAACCCTACCACATGTACTAAAAGTTAACTCTAATTTTACACTAAATATCGAAAGTCTTAGTAGATCACGAGTTATAATAGAAACAATTGGATATAGTTAGAAAAGAAGAAGTCGAGGAAAGTAATTTTCCACACAATATTATTGTTGAAGTTGTATACAATATATAAATTTACAATGAACATTCTAGAGTGTACAACTATGATTAGTTCCATGAATTATGGATGATGCTTGGAATCTATTTACAACAAGAAAACCAACACCAGAATTCTGGTGTAATAGAAATAAGGTAGCAAAGACAAGTAGTTGAATTGTGGCACGTATAAGCATGATGTTGAGCTGATGTGGTGGTTGAGCTAATGTGGAATTAATTATTTACATCCCTTTCAAGCTGGATGGAACCGAGGTAACTCCAAGCATGTCCCCTCATTAATTCCCACATCAATGTCCACTACATCCACCTTCCTCTCAGTATCCCGTGCCATGGTCTCTATTACACCGTCCCCTCCTATGGTCTCTCTCTCAATGCTCCATGCAACTGCCTCAATCACAATCTACCCCATCTCAGCCTCCTTCCCTATCTCAGCCTCCCTCTCAATGCCCCCTACCACTGTCTCAATCACATCACTCCTTCATCAATCTCCCTTTCAATGCTCACTACAACTGCATCTATCCCAATCTCCCTTATCTCAGCCTCTCCATCAATGCCCCTACCACTATCTCCATCACAGCATCCCATGTCTCAATCTCCCTATCAATGCTCTCTAAAATTGCTTCTCTCCCAATTTCCTCAGTCTCAGCCTCTTCCCCTACCTTAGTCTCCCTTTCAGTACTCTCTGCAACATCTTCATGGTTATCTCCATCGGTCCCAAATACTCATCAGCCTCAAATGAATGGTTTGTATCGAGATGTTGGCTCGATTTCGTCCAATTCATTATAGTATCGATACCTTCCTATTTATCTCTTTATATTTATCGGATAACATCTCTATGTGATGCAACAATTGTCTACATATCATCGTTGTTGCAAGAAGCTCGGCGATTGCATAGAGGTCTTCAATTTTGTAGGAAGAGAATGTTGATATACATGATCAATCCTTGAACTTTGCACCTAAAGGAATAAGAGAATATATAGTTTGCACCAATTTTTCATACGGAAGATTATAAATTAACATTAAAAATACACATACATCATCATCACATATATTTGGAGAGACTCTAACTCTGCCTTTTGGTGGATCTAGATCATCATCTAGTTCTGCATCACCAACATCTCGGTATTCTCCATCCTCGTAGAGATAAACATCCAAGATTGGATTTTCTTTTCTAGTTCCATGAACGAATTCAAATGGTGTTGTTCAGACTTATTGGGAGAAGCTATCAACAAGCAACGAACTTGGAGCTGAATAATTGACAAACAAAATCCTTTTAACAATACTTAAGGTAACGTGCAAAAGTAATTACAATATAGAAGATATACTCACTTGTTGGTCATCCAAGACTTCAACAATATCATGGGAATCAGGAGTTAGCGTTGGTTTCCAATGACACATTCTCGACAGCCCATTGATAGTTAACTAGCATGATACATGTTTGCTATTCGAGGAATAGACTCAAATGCCCACACCTAAAAGAAGATATATAAGTTATTTACAAATATTTAAAATCAAATAAAAAAATGTCTATATTACAAGTTTTGACCATTTACCTATATCGCTGGTGGAAACCCGCACAATGAATATTTGGGTTTCAAATCTTTCGACACTCTAGGGAATGCATGTACCATAAACTTGAAACTTTTAGTTCCTCATGGATATGCATTGGATAGCTCCAAATCATTAAATATATCTAAAGTGCGAAGATCTATATATGTATTTTTTCTTTGGACCTCAACACAGTCTCATATATGAGCACTAAACCCAATTTGTATTTATCATCCATGTCTTGTATCTCTTTTCAAATGCCTCATTTAATTTTGTAGGTGTAACCTTGGTAGATATTGGAAAATATTTATTCCTCAATCTTCAATTTTCATTTATCTGGCTCTCACTCTCTTCCTCATTTGTAGGGCTTAATCTAGTGCCGAGCATAAATTTATATAGGGAGAAATGAACAACTTTTTCCAAGCCTAAGTAAAACCACAATTCATCCTCATTGATAGAGAATATCCTTCATAATATTAGGTTGTGAATTAATTAAGCAGATATTTTCATGTTCCTAATGTCATACAATTTACCAAAGCACGATTTCAAGCACATCTCCTTATGGACATCATATAATGCTTCATATACTTTTTCCATATTCGACACGTTAGAACGTGTTGTAACCTTCGCATCACAGCGATCACCACTGTTGTATATGTACTCCATCTTATAAATAACACGAAACTATTAGTAACTCTATTGAAGTATGTAAATCTAATGAACTTAATGAAGTTTTACCTAATATTTGAAGCTTTTCATAACTAATATCCATGTTCTTGTATCGTACTAAACACACTAAAAAATAGTATGGTGAAACTAGATTTTTAATGAAAAACTTGTTAATAGAAACTGAATCTTACTATGACATTTTATTTTTTCTGGGCATTTTCACTATTATCTCTCACGTTTTCAATTTATTCAACAATGCATATGATGGCCTCACCCCGGTGATATATTTTTCATTGGCACAATCTAAAACTTGTCATTCCCAGCTACAATTTTCAAAACTCTCCCGGATTGCGCTCTCCTACAGCAATTCCTAACTTTGTCGAATCGTCTATCTCATGTGGATGCATGAAGAACACCACGTTCTTCAACAACTGGAACTCCAATCACCTTTCCTTGATCTTGACAGATATGAAGGAAGCATCAGTTTGATATTTGGATTGTGAAATTGATGTTTTTCTCATCGCTAAAAACTATTCACAATGAATTTTGAAGGTTGAAATCTCATAAGATGAAAAGAATATGAAAAGCTGAGTGTTTGATCAATTATCAACCTTAGAAAAACCGTTCTGTGGTGTTTATATATTTATATGTAGGTTAGGGAATGAATTGGCCGGACAAAAAGTCCATAAAAATGAATTAAAAATATTTCGGATAGCACTGTCGCAAGAGCGAATGGTGAGCAATAGTTGAGCCACATGTTGTTGCTCGAGCGAAGGTGAGACGACAAGTGGGCGGTGAAGTTTCTGTTTCTGATGCTTGAGCCAAGCCTTGGTGATAGTCTAGCAAAATTCTAGACCTAAAATATCACGAATTTCACTAACTGCACAATGCTCTTTGACTTTTTACAACCTATCAAATTTAGTCATTTCTGTACATAGATTTTCCAATTACATTAAATACCTAACAAACTCTTCCTTTAACAGTCTGTGACAAAACTACAATCTAAGTCAAGGCAGCAGTAAAATAAGATTACAGACTCAAAATAACTGACACAACCAATAACTATCTTGAACGAATTCTGCATTTCATTTTTCAACGCCTGTTTCCTAAAACAAACAATTCAAATACCAGTGTAAAATATATGTAAAACAATATTGAGAATAAAAACAATTCAAGCACTTCAAGTGTAAAAGTGACTTGGGTAATTTATAATTCATAATGCATCTTTTCAGTTTCATATCATATGCTAAATCAAGACGTAATATCAATGCAACCCAACATACCAAAACGAAACATTGATACTACAAAATATCAAAACATAAGCTACCAAAACTGATTATATCATATAATCAAGATCAAAAGTTTTAGATACATCAAGTAGATAAAAATAAATACATATTGTTAAAGCAAAAATTTCTACTGCATCAAAAACTTCAAAATCAAAATCTATATCTACTCCTACTTTTTGTCACAAAATGACAACGGATAACCTAAAAACTAAGCAGCATCGTCAACATCATCAGAATCAGTCCTCTCCTCTGAAGATACACCATCATCCCAATGGCGATGAATCCAACAAAGTCCTCGTCGAATCTATCCAACAACACTACGAAGCGTAGAAAACTAAGTATCGTGCCGATCAATTGTAGCTCGCAGCTATGTAAGCTTTGCCATCATTAGAGCTTGCTGATCAATAAGCACAGACATCTATCCCATAAGTTCAACAGACGAGTCAATGAGAACAAATGCAGAAGGTGGAACAGACTCAGCAGAGGAAGAACAGACGTGGATATCGAGAGAACATCAGCGGGCGAAAGAGCGGAAGAATTAGAAGGGAAATTAGAGGGGTCAAAAGAGATAATGTCATCAAACGGATCATCTGGCACAGTCGGATCAACTGGCTCAGAAGATGCATGTGACCTACTCTGAGCAATAGTATTGTGGCCAATTGGCCGAGAAAGCCTCTGAAAAAGCTTGAGGAAAACTAATGCCAAGTCATGTCACAAGGTGATAAATAAGGTAGGCATAAAGAAGTCCCAACCAAATCTCCAAACACGAAAGGCACGCAAAATCTGCTGACATATAAAAGTGGGCAAATCAATAGAGTCATCGTGCAACAGGCGTACTAAAACAAAGCCCTCTCATAGATAAAGAAGAATTATGCGAGACTGGCCACAAATTTGTGCATACAATGCACAACAAAATATGTTGATTGGTGGGTAGAATCCAATGCGCATCGCACCTGGACCACCATCCAACAGTGTGTTGAACACCATGAAACGGACTATAAAGTGCGATGGAAGAATATCAACAGACAGATAAGGAAACAAAGGATGGACAACCCGAGGAATATGTACTAGACTCGATAAGACATCATGTGTGATCTTAACTGTCCTACCCCGAAGAAAATCCTAAAATTCGAATCGCTAACATCATGAATGCTAGCGTAAAACTCCTGAACTAGAAGGTTAGAAGGAGGTGGCGACTCAACCAATAAAGGCTCACAACCCTGAGAAGTGAAAAAGCAGCGAGGTTCGGAGATAGCTCAAACAAAATAGGTCTTAAGGAAAATTGCGACCCAAAAGTATTTTGAGCAATAGCAAAGATGAACCTAGACCTACTGTAAGAAGTAGAGGCCAGGAGTGAAGCGGCAGTACGATCTCTCTTAGGTGGCATCTGAAATGAATAGAATCAATATATCAAGACCTTGATATGATAGACAATAAGGTATGATATGCATGAGATGCATGAATGCACGCAAAATGAGGTAAAAAGTGTAAAATACAACATGCCCTAGAATGAATGCACAACAATATGTTGTGACGCCTAGACGTAGGTGATGTGAAGACATGACATGCACCGTGACGTCAAGCAGTAGTGACATGACGTCACCTTGCAGTGTCAACACCAAAAAACAATAAAATTACCAGTAGCATGAGCAAGTTCAAGATAACAAATGCAAACACCACCTCAATTTACGATCACACACCTAATGTGAACAAGATACCGAAAAAAATGAAGTGAGTAATCTAGACAAAGAGCCCTAACATGTTTTCGACCAACACACCACCACATTCAACTCCAACACAACACAACAACTAAGCCTAACTAAATCACCTCCAAATCTTATGCCTCAACCAATAAATATTCAAAAGAAAACCAAATGCCACATGTTTGCCAAACTATGTAGAATCCAAGAAATATGCACTCAAATGGCAAAATGCAAGATGAAACTTCAAGAAAATAGTCCAAATGCAAAATGTAATTGATGAAATTGAAGCATAACCATCAAATTCCAAAAAAGAAAAACATAAAATAAAGTGAAACAAGGGTTTTCGCCCTTAGCTAAAAAATATGTGAAATTTTATGAATTTGGGATGTGATTCAATCCAAAGAGTGATTCTTGATGAACACTAGGTGGTTAATTTCACAAATGTAATATGGGTTAGGCGAAATTTTGATTGAAGATGAGAAGAGGGGAAAAAATCAAGAAAATGCGAGAAACAAAATGTTTAATTCAAACATACGTGTTGTCACTTGAGCGATGGTCGAGCGACAAGTGAGCGAGCTAGCTTCTGCTTCTATCACTCGAGCGTAGCTTAGTGATAAGCCAGGGACAAACGTTTTGACAAAAATAGCACTTTAATTTTGAAAATTAAGAAAAATAACACCCTTTTTCAAATTAAGACAAATTAAGCCCTTGACGACCAGATAAGTTCAACCGTACATGTGTTCACAAATAGAGCATTATCAACAAAAACTTTCCCACGTACTTAATCAAGTTGAAAATGGAGTAAAGTGTATAAGTGACTCACGTACGATAAGTGCCGCTATTTTCTTGTGAATATGACTCCAAACCTTAAATTTTTGAGAAATGACATGCGAACATCACTGTTAAATAAGTATTTTTCATACTAATGAAAGTCAAACCCGTAAGTTTTTTAGGACCTGAAAACGGGCTCAATTATATAAATATTTTTCTTTTCTCCCCCTGAATTGTAGCGTATAATCTTTATGTCGCTTTTCTCTTATATTACATATTATGTACAGACTCTTGTCTATTAAGCAACTAAATTGACCCATGTAACGAGCTTTAGGTCGGTTAACCCAAGTTAGTTGACCTTAGGTACCAGGTGGTGAAAAACCCCTCAGGCTTAATTATTCCAGTCAAATAGGCTTCGAACAAAAGTACAAGATAAACCAAACTCTTATATTTTTTAAATAATACAGGGAGACACATCATGAGCTAAGGCCATCTAAATGTAGGTCAATTCACGCTCAAGGTCACCTTACTAACAAATGACAGTCATTATGAATCTCACACATGCGGTTCAAACTCACTCACAAGATCACTGTGTGTGTATTGTACAGATGGTACATGAAAAAACTTTTACTCAAAACTCCACATTAAATTGAACCAGTAATGGAAATGACTGTGTAGAATAGATGAATGTATACTTGGTCACAAATGCTATGTTTAAGAGCATCATGAAGTGTCTAGAGCCTAAATTTTTTTTTTTTAAATTAATACCAAAATAAAAGCACAAAACAAAATAAAAATAGAACACAAGTAAGTGTGATGCATGCAATAATGAATGGACTCAATGAATTGCATAAGCATGCACCTAAAAAACTAATCAAGGTGAAATATGGATGCTCTAACCTTTAAGAGCATGATCAATCTCACGACCTTCCATGTCACTTTTTTTTTAACTCAAACCTTCTTAGAGGTAGAAGTGATTCTAGTTAACCGAGTCATCATCTCAATTAAATGGCTAACCTGATTAGTGAGAAAGGTAACCTTGCTAGTGAAATCCTGACTTTTACCTCTAGTTATAAGTTTACGACACCTAGCTCTTGTGTGTCCCAATGCGCCACAATGGTGACAGTGGGAATGAACCTATATTCAAACCTGCTCAGAGGTTGTTATCGATATGTATGACGATTGACCCTACGTTGTCTAGTAATTTTCGATCCCAAGATATTTTTAACCTTTAGTTCAGGATAACCGGTATTCTAAGCTCTGCTAGTGGCCGGGACGAATGTAGTTTTGGATGTACTAGCAGTAGTATTACCATTTTGAACATAACCCAGACGATACCTATTTCCAGCAGGCTTGTTCATCCCCAACAGATTATCAAGTTGCTGTGAACCACTTATGAATGATTGGAGTTGAGTGTTAGATTTCTCAAGATCACTTGTTAAGGATTTAACTTTTACTTCCAAGTTCTCATTAACAAGTTTCAACTCACTCAGATTTTTGGTAAAGTCTCGAAGGTCACCTATGCGTTTTTCTTTCTCTCTTTCAAGATCATTAACCTTTTTAATATAGCTTTATTGACCTTTTTAGTCTTAATACTCTTCTCAAATAGTTAATAATAAGATTCGTGAATATCAGGTCATCCTCAGATTCTTCCTCGGATTTTTCACTCCATTCATCACTTTCAACCTTATCAATCTCTTATCAGATTCAATTGCAGCTATAGATGTGAATGCCATAAATTTTTGTTTATCCTCACCACTAGATGTATCACTATAAGCACTCGAATCTGATTCATAATCACTTAAAATCACTGCTAAAGCCTTACACCTTTCTTTCATCAAATTCTTTTTCAAGTTAGGACATTCATTCCCAGAGTGACTGTAACCCTAACACTCATGGCATCGAATAGATTGAGTTTTCTTAATGGGGTCCTAGAGTTATTTTTCTCACGTCTATTTTTCGAGAATTTTTAGGGACTTCATTTTTTCGTTCTTGAGGCTTTCTCCTATTCCTCATCACCTTCTAAATTTGTTTTAACAAAATAAGCTATTTTGTCATCCCTAAACGTCTCAACATCAGTAGACTCACTTTCTTCTTCTCTAATAATATTCATGGCTATAGATTTAACCTTTTTAGGTTGATAAACGATGAGTTCATCGTTCATAGGTTTCTTCTTCAATTTTTACTGCATCTAAATCCTTACTTTCTTCAATCGCGATGACTTTAGGTCTAAACCTTTCAGGTAAGGATCTAAGGACTTTTCTAACAATTTTGGACTCAAGGATCTTTTCACCTAGGTTAAAATCGAATTAACTACGTCATTCAACTTCGAATAGAATTCACCGAACAATTCATTGTCCTTCATTCTAATTTTTTCAAACATAGAGGTTAACATTTATAGTTTAGAATTTTTAACCATTTTAGTTCCCTCTTGCGTGGTTTCTAAGACATCCCAATCTTCTTTAACAGTCTCACACATCGAAACTCTCCTAAACTCTTCAGCAGACACAGCCATGAATAGGGCATAAATGCCCTTACTGTTTCAGTTACACTCAGATAAGTCATCTTTAGTTTAGAGAGAAATACCAATGGATGTAACTACACCAGCAATAGTACTTGAACGTGGAGTCTACCCAGTTTGAATGCTAATCCAAATACATTCATCAAAAGCTTTAAGGAATGCTCTCATTCAAACTTCTAATAAGCATAGTTGCTTCCGTCGAAAAACGGATACACAGACAATGACTGACTCACCTAGAATTTAAAAAGGGTCAGAAATCGAAATAAGGCTATGATACCAATTGAGAATACGTAGTTCGACCTTAACAATACCTAGAGGGTGCTGAATAGGTGATTATGTGGAATTAAAATTAGTTCACAATTAATTAGCAACAAGTCGCTAATAATTATTTTTCTAGATGGTTGATCATGCAATTCAGTTAATCTTATGTTGAAATACTGCAGTAATGTAAACAATAAATAAACACAAGAATTGATTACGAAGAAACCCAATTGGATCAAAACTCCATGCACTTTCCTAGACAACAATTCACTATAAACGATTTTTAATTTACAATCTACCAGAGTAGATGACGATATGTACTATCAAACCTCCGATTGTAATTCCAACAGCTCTCCTAGATTTTGTGCTCTTGCACCAACTCCTAGCTATAATTTCCAAAGCTCTCTTGCAACAACTACTAACTTTGTGGAATTGTCTATCTCCTGTGGATGCACGAAAAATACGGCATTTGTCAACGACTTGAACTCCAGTTACCTTCCCTTGTCTTTAGAAACTTTGACAGATATGAAAGAAGTAGCAATTTGATATTAGGATTGTGAAACTGATGTTTTTCTCACCGCCAAGAACTATTCACTATGAATAATAAATGTTGGAATCCCAAAAGATGAAAATAATATGAAAAGGTAAGTGTTTGCTCAATAATCAACCTAAGAAAAACCGTTCTATGGCGTTTGGATATTTATATGTAGGTTAGGGAATGAATGAGCCAGACAAAAAGCCTTTCAAAAATGAATTAAAAAAATTATCGGATAGTACTGTCGCTCGAGCGAAGGTAAGGCGACATACAGACGATGAAGTTTTCGTTTCCGACACTCGAGCCAAGCCTTGGCGTCAGTCTAGCAAAATTTCACGCCATTTTTCCTTATTTCCCATTCTCGAACCCTGGACCTAAAATATCACAACTTTCACTAATTGCACATTGCTCCTTGACTTTTTACAACATATCAACTTTAGTCCTTTTTATTCACAGATTTGCCAACTACATTAAATACCTAACAGTTCTTATGCACAAAGAATTTTTTAAGTTTAAATTTGAATATGCTACCTATTAGTGTTGCTGCTTTCCTATGTATGTAGAATATATTTGGTGCAATTGGCTTATTGATTGCATATAATTGTTTAACAAAATTGAATTGTCCAAAGCTGTAAAATTCATGGGACTGCATATCATAAAAAATTGAATATAAAAATCGTCGTATTTAATTTGGGTATTATCAAGTTGCTTTATTTTTCCCCGTTACTATTGTTATTTTGAATACATGCTACTTGAAATATAAATTATTTATTAGAGGCTAATTAAAGTTTTGTTAAAACGGTTTATGTTTTAATGAAAATTATTTATGAAAAATGTGTAGTTCTACCCTAACAGCACCTAGAGGACGTGAATAGATGTATAGTGCAGAATTAAATAAATAACGAATTAAATAGCAACAAGTCGTTTTTTAATAGTAAAAAGTCATTAAATCGCGAAATAAAATTCTCTAGAGTAGCTACGTCTTTCGAGCGACAGCCTGTGAATTCATCTATCTCCTGTGGATCAACGAAGAACGCATTGTTCTTCACAAACTGGAACTCCAGCCAACTTTTCTCGATCTTCAAAACTCTGACCAGATGTAGAGGAAAGACATTTTGGTATTTGGATTAATGGAATGATGTTTTTCTCACCAAAACTATCTCACATGATGAATGTTGAAGTACAAAAGTATGGAGGAATCTCTCTAATCTCTCTCTCTCAATGTTCAACATTAAGAATTTTCGTACAAACATGTTTTGGTATTTATAGGTAGGTTAAGAAATGAATTGGCCGAGTAAAAAGCCATTAAATTGCGAAATAAAATTCTCCTGGATAACTACGTCGCTCGAGTGAGAGCTCAGCGACGGTCAAGCGACAGCGTGTCACTCGAGCGGAGGTGGGGCGACAGTCCAGCAACGATATTTCTATTTTTGTAGCTCGAGCCAAACATTGGGGACAGTCTAGCGAAAATCCGCTTCGTTTTCCTTCTATTCCCATTCTTGAAACTCTAAACCTAAACACATAACTTTTAACTATTTGCACATTACTCTTTGACCTTTTATAATAGACCAATTTCAGTCCTTTTGTTCACAAAATCGTCAACTTCAAAACATCTAAAATCTAACAATTTAAAATAAATGCAAAAGTTTAATGAAAATTAGATTATGAGCAGAGCAGTATATGTATATACACATCATAATTACTCTATAAGACTTGTATGCAAATTATAATATCTTAGAATCTATAATTGTAAAGTCTGTACGTGGGTATAATTTGCATGGTTTATTTTTCAGAGTTTAAAGTGCTTTTTTTTAATTTTGTATGTTGAATAAAATATGCATTTAATTTGATAACATTCTGTAATCTTTATTAAAGATATAGTTACTCAATGGTTTAAATTCTGATTTTTCAGTTTAACGGCATGTCAGATTTAAGGGTTACATTAATTAATTATGCAAATTTGTAAACTTAAAAAAAATAAAATATAAAAACTAAACTAAACTGCACGCCTAGGAAGAAAAGGATCTAATTAAGAACAATAACTATAGTCTTTATGATATTCACAAACATGCTGGTAATTAAAGGTGCATATAGATGATCTTTAATTAATATCCATTTGTGATGTCATAATATTGTGATTCGAGGATTTAGCCACCATTCAATAACTAAATTTTAGAGATGTCATTTGGGGTTTCGACAGGTAATTATAACTTAAGAGTAGCAAAAATATCTTTAGTTATAATACTATGTTATGGAACATAAAATAACGTAAAGAATCGTTCTGGTGATACATACGACATCTCATAAAATGTAATTAATCCATATGATAATTCTTTGGCCTCACGGGGAAATAGTTGTCTTAAGGATTTTATAACAGTAAAGTGATTAGTTAAATGTTGAAATGAAAAATGTTATATGCCCACATGTACGAAAATACTTGTATTTGATATTGTTAAAACCTCTGTAAATTTATTGTTTAATAACAACACTTGTCTACGGGAAGGTCTAAATTTACAAAATTTGAATTGACAGTGGTTAATTCAATATAAAGCTAATCTTTATAACATTAATGTATGTGTTTATCTTATGCAGCGGTTCATAGTTCTTTCAATGACTCTATTCGTATTCCAATTCCTTGTGGTGACAAATTTTCGGATTTTGCTGGTTGTGTAGACACGAGGAAGTCTACTTCAAAGATGCATTTTTCTTCTAGCAAGAGGAACTATATCTTGGAGAAGCAGTAAGCAGACTATAATTGCACCATCTACCACGGAGGCAGAATTCATTGGTTGCTATAAAGCTACAACATAGGCATTATGGTCGATAAATTTTGTCAATGACTTAAGAATTGTCGATACTATAGAGAAACCTTTGAAGATTTATTGTGATAATTCAATTGCTATTTTCTTTTCAAGAAATTAAAAAAAAAATGTGGAAGAGCAAACATATCGACATAAAATATCTAGTTCTTAGAGATCATATGAAGAAAAATGAAGTGAAGATTGAGCATATCAAGACAAATCTTATGATAGCAGATCACATGACTAAGAGCTTGTTGCCTAAAGTTTATAGAGCTCATGTTGAAAATATAAGACTTACGTGTTCAGTCATGATATTCTAATTCTTGTTTAAAATTCGTGTTTCTGCATTTGAAACGATTTTCTTAGTTCACTTGAGGTTTGTAATGGATATCCATTGTGGTTAGTAAACTTTGGACCCCGGATGACTTATAGGAAGCTCATTCATAAAGTAATGTACTCTTTTAGAGGTAAACGTACTTGTAATACATTGAATGAAGTGTTTGATTATTAATACATGACCACTGTGATTCATTTATTGTATACTTCTATTGAGTAAATTATTGAATTATTGACACTTTCAGTACATGGCCATAAAGTATTCAACATAAAGTTATTGTTGAATATGTGACCAAGTGAAAGAATGTAACTATTAATGGCACATATTAAATTCAGGTCACATAATAAGTTTCAAAGGTAAGGAAATTAAATAATGAGTTTAATCTGTCATAACTTCTATGATGGACAGAAGTTATTAAGTGATTTTTTTAATATAAATAAGCAAAAGGATCCCTAACCAAATCCGTACACAAACCCCTACAGATTTTTATTTCTCAAAAGAAATGTTCCGTGTTTTATTTCCATCAAGTAAAGGGGTTATAAAATGAGTATTGGCTAGAAGACTTGTTGGGAGTGTGAGGCCTAATTTCTATGGAAAAGTCTACTTGTACATCAAGTTTTGTACATCGGGGTGTACATCCCCTTCACATAAGGGGTGGGACCCACTGCATAAATTATTATTTTATTTAAGCGGGTCCCACCCCATGTGAAGGGGGTGTACACCCCGATGTACACTTTGATGTACCGGTAGCAAAATCGAATTTCTATTGCAGATTCTCAACTAACCTTGGATAACATGGCTGGAGGTACACAATTTACTTCTTACAGAAGTTTTATGCCTCAGGTTCTCAGGCTGCAAGATGAAGACGACATGACCGGACAGAGACTAGATGAAAGATGGCTTGTGGATGAAAGAAGGGGTAAATAAATTTGACTCGCAACACTTGAAAGTTACATATTTTAAACAAGTGAATTAAATAAATTTCACTCATTTACACTTTTTTGAAAATTTTGAAATTACAATTTAATTATTTTTTTTTCCTTCCTTTCTTTTTGTTTTATTTAAAAAAGATTGTATATTCGTCATTTTACAAGATTTTATTGAAAAATTAAAGAAAATATTGAATTCCGCAAAGAAAATGTCATCTAGGAGGATATTCCGACAAAATGTAAGGATATGGAGTATTGTGCAATAGAGGCAAAGATCAAGGGTTTATTTGCGCCAATTATCCAATAAAAATTATGGTGGAAATATAAATACCCTTTTAGAATTTATTAATACAGCTAACGTATCTTCCTTTCTAGTTTTATGGTCTTCTATACTAATGGTATTGAACTCGACTATTTGAAAATGTTGAAACTTAAAACTAAATGTATTTCTAAAACAAGAATTCGAACGGATTTTAGCACAAAATTTATCTTTAAGGACTAAGGATGTATACGGAAGGTGTCAAAAGAGGTGGGCCGATCTTGGCACAATTTGTTTAATTTTCGTTGTGCTCTTTTATATGATTTTAGTAAAAAGAAAAAAGAAAAAAGAAGATGAAGAAGCTAAAATGATTTAAATAAACAAGTGGGTCGCAGGCCCAGAAGGTCCAAGACCAGATCGGCCCTCATCATGGGCTGGCCTGATCTCTACCAGGTTAATTCATCATAAAATGTAATCTTGTTTCATGTACATAAAACTGTACTTGTTCCAGATTTTATTAACCTCCTAAATAATATATCCAAATTCAAATGAAAAAATATTCTTAACCTTTTAAATTACATTTGGTATTCTTACATTCTTTCAACCACTAATATAAACAATGTGATCATCACTAAGGTATATCTGGTTTCCATATAAATCACGTAACATGCATGGGTCTCATATTGATCGACTAGACATTGATTGATTATGTTAATTGAATTTGATTGATTAAATCAGCTGACCTCGTCTTGGGCTTGAGTTCGTTCCATTAGCTGCGGTCTATTTCCCTTTCTCTATATATGGGCGAGTTGACTATTAACAAATTTCAGAAATATCAGTGACGGGAATTTAGACTGCTATTCATAATACTATCTTGAGTTCGCAACCCTTTACGAATCGACGTCACTATCAACAAACATTTCTAGTGAGAAGTATTACACTCAATCTCAAACATGAATAACAAGAACACGTGGACTAATGAATAAAACGCGAAATGCTAACAGATTCAATTATTAGCTCAATAATCAACGATAACCACGTGACATAAATATAAATGACTTATTTACCCACATGGCCTCATTAGAAATTTAATAGCTTCCTCCCCCAAATAGCCTTTCTTCTCTAGTCCTGTTTGAGCATCAGATCGGAGAGGTTAGGAGGGGAAGTCTGGTTAAACGAGATGAATTTGTTGATCAATATTTTACAATCAACAATATTTGTACTAAACATTTAATTTCGAATAAATGATAAATAGAAAATAGTGTATAGCAATCGGTTGTTAACTCAATTATACCCAAGTTCATCGAATTATCAACAAAATATGCAATACCAAATTTCGAATAACCTAAACCTTAAACTGGGCTCTCATTTTTACATGCTTTTATTGGTAGGATGATAAAACGAGACAACAGATCTGACCTTCGAAAAAAACATGCACAAAGAAAAGAGAGTAGGGATTTAAAAAAAGTAATCCTTGGGAAATGGATCCATCATCCATGCGTACTTGAGCCAAATTTTTCAGTACAAATGATTGTGCAAACCTCGAGACCATATGCTACTTAAAGATTTAATTAATTTAATAAATTAATAATTTTATTGGGTTGGTAAGATTGGATCATTTACTTGAACGAAAGACTTGTCGGGTGTCAATGATCTTGTCACATGCTATAAAGATTTTTACTTGTATAATAATCATACAGTCTAGTGTGTGTGTGTGTGTGTGAATATTCGTTAACTACTCTATTTGTTAATTGTTTTCATTGGGAATCTTCATAATTATTTAACTAATTAATTCATTTGCATGTGACATAGACATTGAATAACTCGTGCAACCAAATGTTTATAGCGGGAGACTTTTGTGCATATTATCCTAAAAATTAGGAAATGATTTGTACACTTTCACCTATAAATTGAGACTTTAAAATGAATGTCGTTTATTACCAAATTTTAATTCCTATTTTCTTACTTAATAATTTAAATTTATTTTACTTTGATTATTATTTTTAATAATATTTATAATGTAGTTTGTCATATAAAATTTGAAAATAATAAGTTACTAATAATTTTAACTAAACAAAGCGAATTCTTGATAAATGTTGGGTTCTGATACCCAATAAATTCGGGCAATGATGTAAAATAATTTTCAGATTATTTAGCGACACCATAGACTTGGCTCGACTTGACTTGAAAATGACTTATACTTTTGGACGGCCTAAGTTTGGATTTTAGATGATTATGTTGTTAGCCAATTTATGTGGTTAGTTGTGAAAATTTTTTGGTAGCTCATTTAGTGGACTTTGGCCCATTTGGAGGGAGTGTTTAGCCCAATAGTAAGTGACCTAATTAACCCCTATGTACTCCCCCCATTCCTAGCCGTTTGTTGTGTGTGTGAAGTGTGTTGCAAGAGAGGAGCCGTGTGAGAGAGAGGCAGCCGAGAGGGAGGTAGTCGTGTTTTGTTGGTGGATTTCTTGGTGAGTTCCAACTATTGTTATTCTATTTTCCTTCCTCCGTGTGTGGGCTTGCAGCCATCATTACCATATCTCTTTCGTGGGGATGAAACTTGGAGTAAACAAGGTGTAGAAGTTTTAGGTCGAGCCTTGACATTGTGGTGTACGTTTTGGTAGTTTTCTGAGCCCGAAAATTAGTTATTGAAGCCTAAAATCTAACAATAAATAAAATAATACATTTAAATTCATTTAAAAACGAAAGATTTATTTAAAAGATCGATGACTAATGTTAAATTGGTAAGTATTTGTGATTTATTATTTTGATATAGTTTGAGACCAAAAGTATAAAATCAATCAACAGTAACTAATTATTTTTTGTTAAAGATTATTTTATATTAATCTCTAGATTTGGTCTGCAAATTGCAAGGGAACTATGATGAGTTGTGCCCAAATTCCATCTAATTAAAGTGTATGCAACTCATTTATATTTTATTCTCAACCTCATTCTCTAGGCTCGATTTAATCCAAGTTAATCTTGAAATTAATATTATAATCATAAAAAAATGTCTTGGTATTATCGCTGGTTACCTTGGGGTCACGTGCCACGTGGGGTCATATGCTAAAATCTAATTTGCTTAGTGGAATAAATTTCATCTACGGTGATTGAATTTTCAGTAAAATCTCAATTAATTCGATGAACTCTAATTTATCTTAATTACGTAATTGTACTTCAATTTTATTTCAAAATCTCACCACTTCGTCACATTCCGTAACCTGTCATCTCTAAAATTGATTGTTGGCAATCACTTTGTAATAGATTTTCCAGTTAATTGTTATGTGGTTTCCTATAAACAAAAATGATAAAATAGAAGTTCTAACTTTATCTTTATATTAGAAGGTTAAGTGCCATATTTCTTATTTTCAAATTTCATCTAAAGTCATTGAATTTTCACTAAAATCTCAATTGAGTCAATATAATCTAATTTGCTTTAATTAATTACGTTATTGTACTTTAGTTTTATTTCAGAATTTAACCATTCCATCATATTTCATAGCCTCTCACCTCAGAAATTAATTAAATTTCTTAGTTGGAAATCTTTTTGTAGTTGATTTTCCACGTAATCACTGCGTGGTTCCCCACAAACAAAAAAGTCAAAATAAAAGTTCTAACAATATCTTTAAACTAAAATGTTAAAAGTCATAATTTCTTTTAATGCATTTATGTATAATGTGGCATATCAAAATTTGGTATGCTACGCAGTGATTTCACAAAAGACCTACTGAAATACGATCATCAAATAAAAAATGTCCATCAATTTGGGCGACAGGTAAGAGGTTGGTGAAATTTAAATTTAAAATAACCCAATTGAACTTGTTGAAGTTCTGCGATCCAATTGAAACTATATTGAAGTTTAGTAACCCAACTGAGATAAATGACAACTTAATGACTCAAATGAGATTTTATGGAAAGTTCGATGACCGGAAATGAACTTCACCAATGGAAGTACTTTTAAAATAAAATTAGGCCTACAAGAGCTGAACCTCTCTTTGATTTTATTCTTTAAATGGTCAAAGATTGAATTGTTGAGGAAATTTGTGAATGGTTAAATTCACTTGCACATGCATCATTATAGACCCTTTCTTACATTTTATTTCCTAGGTAAAAAGAAAACAACTTTTGAGAGTGCAATTGAAAGATGATACCTTTCGGGGATAGAGTTCATGCTAGCCATTTGACTTTAGAGAATATGATGCAACTGCTCTTTTGCTACAAGTCACATGCGTGAATAGTGTGACATAATCCTTTAGTTGCACTTGCCTTATAGCATAAAATTCAGAATTTTGAGATAAAGGAATCATGTTAGCCCTCTTTTGATTCAAATTTTTTAAAAATTCATTTTCAATCACACATTTATATAATAAAATATTCTCCACGTAAATTCAAAATTTTTCATTATTTTTAACCACACAGTTTCAATGGCTAAAAAACCTACTTTTTCGATGTTTTTATTGTATATGAATGAAAAGCTCGTTGATGTTAATTTTTGTTGCTTCATATATTTGGCTAGGGTCGTCAACGGGTATTTGAAGAGAATTTATTTGATAAGTGTCCGTGTGTTTTGGATGTCTTGTGCAAATGAATTCACTTGTTATGCATGATCTTGTGAGTTCAAATAAGTATAGATTAATAACCCACAATTCGTTATTTGAGAATTTGTTTAGTGCCGGCGTTTTCCTATTAGGATTGTGTCTCACTTGGTATTTGAAAACGTTTAAAAGTTAAAAATCGGTGAAATATCTCGATGAGATGTCTAGAAAGAAATTTACATCATCATACTTAATATGTTCTATTTTTAAACACATTTTAACTTAACGCAGAGACATGAAAATTCGCTAGAATGCCTAATTGAGTATGAAAACTAATCCAGTTATTACTATATTGTAGTTCATCATTATTATTGAGTCTTTACAAGATTTTTGTTTGATTATATATGTCCAACATAGATATTAATTTGGATATCCATCTTTTTCATAAAATTTGTGGGTATTTTCATTTACATCTTTTTCTTTATAAAGTGAGATTTCAAATTTGTAAGAAGACGCTAACATATTGACGCGTTATACCTTGAAGTTTTCTTAATTGATAAAAACATGCATCAAAATTAAAAAAATGAGACAAGAAGTTGAACACGCCATAACAAACTCGAGATGCCGATTATTGCCAAGGAAATCCAAGCCATTACATTAGTCAACTAGGACTCATGAATGGGGAGAGAGAGAGAACAAAAAGCAAATAGATTGGAGAGGGTAAAATGGTTATGACAAGAAGACACACAAATTGATGTGGTAGTTTTGACTAACTAAATAAAGTTGATAAGACATCCCATTAGTGTCACGCACACTACACTTTAACACCATTTTACAGACCCTAAGAACAAACTAAGCTAGTATATTATTTATGAGCTCTACTACTGAAACAAGACTGGGGACAGGGATGCACATCAATCCCTGTTTAAATTCCCTGACCACAACTCTGTTTGAGAAGCATTAGTGATTACTTATTTATTGGGTTTTCCTAATTGTCAACTAACACCTCGGTATACAAGGGAATTCACGCTGAATAAAAAAATTATGGGCCTCCTATTGTGGGGTGTTGTACACCCCGATGTACGAGTAGTAAGATCCTAATTTATTGATGCACAACTATCAATACCCATAGTACTTTTTGTGGTTTCATTAATCTCACGGGGAATTTACGAAAACATCTAATTTTATACTTGTCAATTAAAAACTGTCTAATTTTGATAATATCTAAAAAATGGCCAAATTTGATATCAAAGAGCTTAATCTTGATATAATGAAATTCCCAATCCAATTGAAATTTAAAGTTCTGAACATACTTGTACCCCCTACTGGTGTAGCTAACGACGAGGATTTGTAATAGTACATTTATGTTCACACCCAAGTAGCCTTGTGTGTTACATACCCGTTTCACATGCTTCTTAACTTGAAACAAATTCATACGTTTTGAGAACTAGCGCAAGTCAGGGCAATGCTATATTCATCATCTCAATGCAATGTTGTAGTTATCATAACACCTTTAATCGAAATTGTATTGAGGAACCTGTATATCCACTTGGTTTCATTTAACTCTTCATTAATCTTCCTGTTATTTTAACTTTCGGTTAATTGGTTTGATTTTAACCTTGAGAATTTTGTTCTCGACATGTTAAAAGGTATGGATACTTGGACCATGTTTATCTTGACAGTTGACAATTCATTTGTCTAGAACGAGATTTTGTTCCGAACATGAGAGGACTCTACATTTCATAAAGTTCTTGATATTTGAAGTGTAGTTCTCGACATTTAATACCTATTATCTCGACTCTTTATATTTCATTCATCAAGAACGACGGTTCGACAATGATAACAATACAATGTAAGAACTATCACACTAACTTGACACCATATACCAACTCTTATCAATGTTAACAAGATCGAACTGAATGAGATGCCACTAATGAAACAATCATAATTTCGCATTCATTTCTAGTTTACATCCAATTACTGAATTGTACCATCAACAAAAAAATTACGAATGGTGTAAAGGAACTAAATCAGTGTAGTATGACTGTAATGCTTCTTCATCAGTAGCGAGCAGTGACTCTCACCAGTGCAGCTGCAATGGAAAAGAACATACATGCAGTAAATTGAGGATGAATATATAACTATGGAAAACAAAGCACGTCTCGTGCCTGAATGGAATAACATAAAATGCTTCAAACACAGTAATAAGATAGATACTTAGACATATGTTTACCACAATGAAATTGCCTGATCTCTCTTTCAATATTAATGTAGATCACCTAAGCATCAAGCGAATTTTAAATGAGCTGCATAAACGTGCACACTATTGAAAGGAGAAGTCTTGACATGAGAATCTAAAGGGCTTCGTCTTTCTTAAATGTTGGTTTAGTTATTTGTAGGTTGTCCATGGCTGCCTATTTAAGCAACGCGTGATTGTTTTGTTTTGAAATCACAACTGATGTGAGAAAAAAACAAATCTCAAACGCTCAGATTCGCAAACATACACTTCAAATCAAAGGACGTAGTTGGAATCGTGGGCATTAAATTGACAAAATTCAAACTAGGAACAAAAACCGAACACTCAGATTCCTTTTAAAGTTTGTTGAACCCAAAAAATTACCAAAAAAGTTAGAACCTAGGAACAAAAGTTAACACCAACTATTTTCCTAGTGTTGGTAGCAAGGAACCTTAACCAACTTAAATATTTGGAACAACGGCATTGATACCATTTGAAAGCAAAAAATCTGGCATACAATCAAAATGAGAATGATGTCAAGATTTTACAATTCCAAGATATGCAGATGAGATCATTTTTTTTTTTTTCATTCTTTTTGTTTAAGTGGTTACCCCGACTACAATTTCATAGGCCATTAACGGTCAAGTTGAAATTTCTCGGCGGTACTTTTTAGTTTAGCCATGTCAACATGTCATTTTCCACATTAACCAATTTTTTTTTTTGACATTCACCACAATAGCCTTCCAAGGCTAAAAAAACGAAACTACCCTTAAAATGATATACAATTACAAAAATATGATATTGTTTAAAAGACAATAATATTATTTTTAAGTTATAAAGAATTTCAAACACTTCCCACTTAAAATCTCAAAACCAAATCACTTTCTTTATCTGTTTACTCCAACACAGAGAAGAACAATTTAATTTTTCATCTGCTTCAGACTTGAAAACATATATATCAAACGCCCAACAAGGAAATATTATTCACAGTTATCAGTAAAATCGGTAAGTATATTTACGTATTTTTAATTTGATTTCGGTTAATTTAGTACATTATATTAATCTTTAAATCTATTTCGACATAGGTATATGAAAATTTTACGATCTTAAATGGATCTATAATCCTTTTTAACAAAACAAGAAAAAAATTCCTCTGCATAAGATTTTCAGACAAATTTACGATCTATAAAATGTCGGATGCAAAAACCCGTGCGAATCGTCCTGTCCCAGATGACCCAGGTGACCCGCACGGCCTGGACTCTCAGCGCCCGCACGGCTTGGACGCTCGCACATCCAAGCNTATTTTTAATTTGATTTCGGTTAATTTAGTACATTATATTAATCTTTAATCTTATTTCGACATAGGTATATGAAAATTTTACGATCTTAAATGGATCTATAATCCTTTTTAACAAAACAAGAAAAAAATTCCTCTGCATAAGATTTTCAGACAAATTTACGATCTATAAAATGTCGGATGCAAAAACCCGTGCGAATCGTCCTGTCCCAGATGACCCAGGTGACCCGCACGGCCTGGACTCTCAGCGCCCGCACGGCTTGGACGCTCGCACATCCAAGCCCATCCGGGCCATCTGGGCCCGAACTGTGAATGTCTGGGCCTAGACATGTGGGTCGTCCTGGTTGTCTAGGCCCAGACGATCCGTACGAATTTTTTCACTTAATTTAAATTAATGTTCCACCACGCATGCATTTTTCCCCTTAATTATAATTTTTTTTAACAAAATATGTTTTCTAATACAGCAGATATGAGATCGGTTGCAGTCCAGGTTCTTTACTTTAGTGAATTTGAAGAGAATGTAAATGGTCGATGGGTCTGAAAATGGACAAGTGAAATACATGGAACAATTCCAATTGTAATGACATCGAGTACATCGTATGCAGAAATGTACCGTGAGATACAGAACATGTTCAACATCGATCTCTCTCAGTACGACATGGAATTGAGATTTCTATTCAACAACGAGTATACATCCATTCTAATTCCATCTACAAATGTTACTTCTGAAAATGGCATGAAAGCTTTAATTGAATTGAACCAAGTTCGCACGACTACTCCTCTTTGCGTAACTTTAGTGAAAAAGAATGTCTCCAATAGTGAACACGAAGATCTCGATGGAGGGGAACATAATGTGAATGATTTTTGGAAC
>CAIGRL010243058.1:0-10116 GCA_903798325.1 Fraxinus xanthoxyloides
AAAATGAAAATATTTTCCATTTTTTATGGAAAATTTGGCCAATCAAACAGTCCCTTAGGTTTTTGCAAATTTAGTATTTGTTTTTAATTTTATCTAAAGGAAAAATGACTTGAATTGTACATTATGAGCCCATGATATTAAAACACTTCATCATTCTCGTTATATGTAAAAGTACTTAAAAAAATAAATAAACAATTCATTGAAAAATCATAATCGTTGTACTTACCTAGAATAAAGGGAAATTGATTGATAGGGAATGTACCTTGGTTATCTTGACATTCACCTAATGTAATATTTATAAAAGAAATTAGTTAGAGAGAAAATTAGACTGAGTGCCTCTTTTTCTTTAGGGGTCAGATTTATTCCGATGGAAGCAAGAGTAACAATATAGTTAATAATGCTATAGCGGTGGGTATAGTAAGCAAAATCATACAAAAAGAAAGGGAGGATATAAAATATCCATACTAGATCCATCGGATGGACGTCAAAGTTAAAATATAGTTTATTTTTTAATTCTTTAATTTTTACCCACGTCTGAAAAACACTTTAAAAATATCTCTTTTATCGTATAAACATTCTAAAAAAATTATTTACCATTGCAAACACAAAGCCTCTCTTCACTTTCGATCTCTAATACCATTGACCACCACTATCATCGTTGTTGCCACCATCATTCTCACTCTGTCGCAACTACTGCCACCTCTCCTATAAATCCCACCACAACCAAATATTCTTCTTCTACTTATTTGTTGCAAATTGTCACCATCATCCCTACCAACATCTTTTACACCGGATCTTCTTATGAGTTGAAACAAATTGATTGCACCACCATGCACGAATATCTAGGGATGAAAGATTATGTAGCGAAGATATGAGCATTGTACCTATTTTCGACCTGCGTGCAATTCCATTGCATATATTAGATGTAAAATTTAAGATTTAATATTGGATCTGGAATTTGAAATTTGATTTTGTTGGAAATTCCGTTTAGCGTGATGGGAGAGGTGGCGGTGAATGACTTCAGACAATGTTGGTGGTGAGGTGGGAAAATAGTGATGTGGAGTGGTTTTAAGCGAGTAACATCTTCTGTTAATTTGTTTTGTGGTGATGGTGGTGGTTGCAGACAGTGGCATGGAGTGATTTTAGACGAGTAACAAAATGTGTTACTTGTGTTATGTGGTGGAGCGGTGGCAGATGGTGGTGTAAAATAATTCATATTGGTAACGTAATGTGTTACTCATATTCTATGGTGGCAATGTTGGTAAAAAGTAGCGGGACTTGTTTAAGTTAAAATATATGTTACTTGTGTTTTCTAGTAGTGGTTGCAGAAGTTACTAGTATTTTCTAGTTGTGGGTGCAAACAGTTGTGTGTAGTGATTTCAAATGGGTAACGTAATGTGTTGCTCGTATTTTGTGGTGGTGGGTTGTGATACTGGTTTGAAGTGATTTTAGATGAGTAATATAATGTGTCACTCATGTTTTGTAATAATGGTGTTGGCTGGCGTTGATATGAAGTAGTTTCATCCGAGTAGAATAATGTGTTACGCATCTTGGTAACATGGGTAAAATCGCTATTAAACGTTAATATTTAATAAAAAGTAACGTAAAACAATAAATATTTTACCCAAAATATTGTTTTATAATAGAAACTACCCTTTTTACAAGTAACACAGTAACACATATGTTACCCAACATATAATTCGGAAAAAATGTTGATTTCTAATGAAAAATTAAAATGTTGATTTTAAATGAAAATTAGGCATATTTAAAAAATTATAAAGGAGATATAAGTAAAATATTATTTTTTTATGAAAAAAGAGGTATTTTTAAAAAATTGTAAAACGAGGCATTTTAACTTTTTTGGCCCAAAAGTAGGTTATTTATGTAGTTATCCCATAGTTATATTTATTGAGAAATGATCTAATTTCGATGCTCATTTTATATTAAACATCAATACCATAAGATATCAATTTATTGGTGGATAAATTTGAATTAAATTTGTTAATGTGTCATGTCACCAATGTTTAAGAGATCGCTTCTCTATACCTATTTATACCATGCACATAAGCAACTAAATTATGGCGTGTATTTTTTTTTTTTCGATGGATTTGATATTTAGTACATTATTAAGAAAGCAAGATATATTAAAATCTTTTTTATTGTAATGTCGAGTATATCTAATATTAAATACTAAACATTCACAATCCACCTATTGTTTCGTGTTAGTTAGGACAGTCACTTAAATTTCATTAGCGATGAGGATCGTTAGGAAAGTCATCGGCTCCAACTATACAATACTTAGTGTTGCATCTATAAATTACGTGACATGCGCGTGACGTAGGAGGTCTCGTATATGCTGGCGTGACATCGACTATTCAATTTATTAGACATATTTAATTAAATAACATCATTTCAGAATTTGATTGACCTATTTAATCAAGTAACATCAAACTGGGCTTGAAGCTTGGCCCATCACACCCACTTGACTCATTTATATGTGTGCGTGTGTGTTCATTTCATGTAAGGTATGATTTCTAACCCTAATCAAATCCCATCTTCCCTCTCCTGCACTCATATTTCTTTTGTCCGACCATTTATTTGATCGTCGGAGTGCAAACGGTTGTCGAACCATTTTCTCGATTTGCCTTCAATGGGGTGTTTAATGTGCGGTAATGCCCACGTGGAGGGAAGTTGGCTGAGATTCTGTTGACACATTTTTTAAAGTCAACAATTTCCACTAAATTAACTTATCGAAATGAGTGATACCCACTATTGGAACAATCTTTTTCACCATTTTTCCTCCCCCAATCAAGTATAGAAAAGTTTAATCCTTAATTGTACCATCGATCATGGGACATTGAATATATATGCTATGATTGGACATTGAAGATTTCAAGGGGAATTCTAGTCACTATCTTTAATAATTTTGTAAAATGCTCCCATCTCTCTTTATCCAAAGTTCTAAAGTTTTTTTATTACCACTTGTCACAATATCCAACTGTTTTTATCCAAAAGAACGGCCACAATTAGAAGAGCCCAATTGTAGAAAAAGAAAATTTAATGGCCATTGGCTTTCCACATTGAATATGATATAGAATAGAACTAATGCTATAAAGAGATTCTATTTGGAGGGTCCAACACAATCACTTCTATGTTTAGAAATTTAAAATCTTTCAGAGACATTGTCACCGAAAATGTCCACCAGTGGCCTAAAGTCAATAAACTTTGATTAATATAGATGCTTTTCAAATGTATAGGTATTGGACATTCCTTTTTCCTCCTTTGAATCAAAGGCATGGACAGAGAGTTCGTTTTAACTTCATAAAGATTATTTATTTCCAATAAAAGATATACTAAAGACAAAATTTGCTGAAAACCAAAAAAAGATCGATCCAAAGAGAGACATATACTGATATACATGAAAACGTGCCATAGTAGGACTTCACCTTCGATCTTTTGAACGGATTCGGTTTGGTAATACCTTTGACAATCCTCTCTTAATTCATTTTTTCTTCTTTTTTCGTAAACGAAATTCTATAGATAACATATATATTTTTACCTTCAACACATTGTTCCTCTACCTTTTTCCTTTGATTGCAATAAATAATCGACTCGTCCAAAATGGTTCTAGGTAGAAATTGATATGGACAAGACAGAGTACAATAATTTATGTTTGAGTCAAGGTTTCTCGTATTTTAGAAAAACATTAAGATATTCTGTTGGTTGGTAATTTGGCATGACTAAAGTAAAGGTGGGCTTGAATGTAACACCAAATATTATTTCATAAACTTGTAGACACTGCCTAAGCCACGAGAATCAAAAGATAGATTCTTCATTCTTGTGATTTTTCGCACCTAAATTCACTTGTTATGATCGATGAAATTGTCGTTGTCGTAGATTTGCAATATGAATCGAGCAAAAACAAAACCCAAGAACACAAGTATCACTACACGACGGCTAAAATTCATGTGCTTAACTTATACATAGAATCTTTACTTTTTGAATACAAAATAAATCAAATAGAGGGCTCAAATTTTTTTCTTTCTTGAAAAAAACAGTCTGGTAAATATGTATGTAATGCTTATGTATTCACAAACCTGCAATTCTTCCTAACTTCTCCATTGACATGTGTTTCTGGGTTTGTTATATTTCCCAGTTTAACCATGGATTTGGAGAACTGCTCAAAGAAAGCAATCGCGTTTTCTGCAAATTTTTCGACGAGTTTCTTTGTTTGAACGGCTAAAACACTGGAATATAGTTCTTGATCTGAATTTATCAGTCCCTCTCCTCTTAACAGAATGTGATAGTAGGAATTGTCGAAAAGATTCGGCGTGACATGGTCCATTGCTGATTCATTTTGGTCTGATTTTGTATCAGCTGAACAAACAGATTTTAAACTGCTTAGGTAATTCTGTGAAGCTGGATTCATTCCTGAAGTTGCTGTGAAATCTCCATATATTCTCTCTCTAAAATTCACACACCGAGCCATTCCAATTGTATGTGAACCTGCAAAAAAATCATTTCACCAAAATATATATAACTTTTAGATGATTCTTGAAATTAAACTCCTATTCAAATTAAAGTCGTTATGTTATTTCTTGAATCGTTCTCGTCTAACAGTTTACTTAATCTTTCCCATATGTTAGGGATAATAACAGTACCTAGAAAAGAAAATCGATCGTGTTTGAAATGCACTTCTCGATTGTCCCTACCAATCACGCCAATAATGTATTAAGAGTTATAAAGTGGGGCATACCAGAGAGAGCTACCATATCGGTGACTGAGAGACCCTGATAAATAAACTTTGAAATGATGGAGAGAAGTCCATCATTTGCTTTGGGAAGATTTGTTTCTGTAAGCTCATAGCCTGCATTTTTTGAGTCCTTTCTGCCTAAAGGAACATCCCAATAAGGTCCACCAACCTGCATGCACAAGGAAAATAGGATCATCTCCAAAGTTGCTTAAAATTATCATTTTCTATTTCAAAATTATAAAATGATGCTAAGTAATTATACCAGAAGAACTGCATCTCTTGCTGCAATAGTGAGAATATCAGCACAAGAGACTGTCTCGGGACACTCCGATTCGAGCCGGTTCTTGATCCTGTCAATGATTCTGAATCCTTTTAAAGCATGTATGTTTTCTGGTGCTTTCTTTTCTCCTTGAAGTGTGATCGTATCTTCCATCAAAACCGATCCATCGCAACCCTGCAGCTCCAATTATCATTAAAAAATTCTCAAATCTTCTAAAACTCACATTCATATCAATCTATTCGAAGAAAGATTTTAGGATATAAATTAAGAGAATGAAGACCTGAACGAAACAATCGTGGAAATGTAGACGTAAAATCAAGGCTGCGTTACGCGGATCAGACAGCACTGCACATTCCATTTCTTTCCTAACAATCTCAAGAACAGTTGGGCATGTAGATTTGTAGTAATCTAATGTCAAAGGCGGTTCGCTTGCATGCAAGCATGAACAAGCAATGCTAAGAACTAGTAACATACATTGCAAAACAATATGTTTGGAGTTAAAAAAAAACGCCATTAATTTTCTGAGTATGCGATTCTTGAACAAAAGGGACGATTAAACACTCGAACGTGAGAGAATGGGATAACCTAATGAATGGATTTGTGACAAAATGGTGGAGATTATGAGTTTATATAAATGACATGAAATGAAAGATTATTATGCAAAGAATGGTCATTAGTCAAGAGAGGATGTAACTACTTTGATCTTGGTTGGTGAAATCTCCCAGACCAAAATCACCAAATAAATCAAAAGGAAAAAAGAAACTATAAATTTGCTGTACAAACGTAAAATTTGGGCAAAAAATCAGAAGCAGACATAGCATATTTTTCGGGATTTATAGAAGATGCCACCGTAGAACTCAATAGTTACACCTACCTACTTGTTCAACACTATGCTTCGATTCTACTTTCTAAAAAGATGATGCTTTACCCGTTCAACTTTCGAGTAATTGAACATAAAAGAAACCTTTTTCGTTCAGTTTTGTATGATAAGGGTCCAAAGTGAGGGAAAAAAAAAATACTTTTTATTGACTTTGTGCACGAACAGATTTGCTAAAATTTCTCAACTGCTTTATAACAATAAGAGTTTGTTTGTTGGACGCATTGTCTTGTCTAATTAATTATGCTTTTGAAAGTTCAAAGGCCTTTTTGTAACTGAAGACTCCTTTTCATAGTGATAATTCCAATGAAACAAGTTAGGGATTCTTTTAGATCTTTTAACAGAAAGGAACGACAAAAAAGAATTGATTGATTAGTAAGCAGACAACATAGCATTTTACCACTAGTAAATGCAATTTTTCAGTATGCAGTCGGTCATCAATCCAAAACTACACTCATTTTCATGAAGTGAACAACATCAATAAACGAGTTAGAAGAGAAGAATAGACCTAAATAGCATTATTTTAGATCTACTGAATCTAGCAATAAACCGAATGCAACGGCCAAAACCGACTACTGGGAAGTGTTGCAAATTCTACCACCAATATCCACATATCAAACCATCAATCCACTACAACCATCAACACAACCTAACCTTCCTAATCACAACCATATCCACTACAACACCTAATCCATTGCTGCCCCCACCCTCTTTTAATCCCATACGGCCATTGCGGCCGCCACCTTCACAAGTGGCCAATTCCAGCAACTCCCACAAATTTACTACCCATCCACCTCAACAGCCAGTCCACCACCATCACCAACTGCCTACAACATCGTTTTCACAAAACCCGCCACCTAACTTCGATAACCCACCACCTAAACCCCAACACCAGTGCATCGATGACTGCAACTCTAGGCCACAACTCACCTACTCAAGCAATGGCGGCGTAGGTGGGAGGTTTTGGGGTGAAGGGAGGGTAATCTAATGGTTGATCAATTCTATTGACAAACATAGCACAGTATTGTAGCAAGATTATTATTTTACCACTCCAAAACTACAAATCATGTTTTTAAAACACCATTATTCGAGATTAACTGCATAAAGTCAAACAATGAAACAAACAGACTGATTCTGCAAAAAGCTGTACACAAGCATACCTAGTTCCCATGTAATAGCTTCCCAACACCAAACCTGCATCTTTCAGTTTCAGCCAGTTCTCGATGACACAGTTATACAAGAAAAGATCAAGCAGAAACATGAAGAACATCACTGATAAAGTCTTTCTTAAAATTGGAAAAGACATTATCTTCAAAAACACGACGCCAATTGCATCACAGGTCTAAAGTGCTGTTTTCCAACATTAAATTTCAATAGCATCAAATATCACATTTTATTGCTCTCAACCGCTAGAAAGCATCTTCCTAAAACAAAGATACTTCAATCTCTACATTTCTTCCCCTAATTAATACTGCATAATAACCATCTTTGAACCAAATTGAAATTGGCAGGTATTTAGAAATGGGTTTCAATGGAAGCCATAAAGATGATGCAGCCACAAATGTGTAACAAAAATAAGGAACAGAAACAAGTGCAGTCTCACAAATACATGAAGGCCTCAAAGGCAAGCTTTGCTCAAAATAAAAGATAGAAAATTGGAAGACAAAAGGAAAGATGAGAGGTAAGGTTGTTATGAAAACATCTAAAAACTAACAGATTAAGTATACAACTCAGAATCAAGACGATCCTCACTACGACTAAACCTTAAATACTCGTTCTCCAAATCAAAATCACTACTAGTACTTATGCCAGCGAAAACATCCCTCAGTAACAACGACTTAATCAGTGAAATGATTGAAACACCGAAATGAGGCCACGAAACAAAGAGCGTCCCCTTTATCTTCTTCAATTGGCATTGATTCAACAGAGTAGCGGCCAGGCCGTCCACCATACTTCCTAATGGGAAATAATCCAAACCTTTTACCAGTGGTGAATATCCAGTATCCGAACTTCTTCTTTCGAATGATGTCTCCAACTTGATTGCAAATACATCATCTGGTGAAAGTTTACCACGAAAGTTACGGCTTTGAACAGAATCCAAAACCAAAACCAAAACCCTCGTATGATCTGCTCACCAATCAGCAACTTTGCCACTGCAGGGGATCTCTCTGCAGTAACAGAGTACTGAACAAGAGCAGTCATAATCAGTTTATCAGAATGATTAGGGGCATATATATTGCATGATTTGTCACCAAGTGAGGGTTCCACGGAGTTTCCAGAGAAAGGGAACTCCGGATGAATGAGTGAGCCAATTAAAGTTTTGGAGGAGAGATGGTGTAAAAAGTGAAGAGACGGGGAAGACATTGCAACAATGAGAAGTGATGGATGAAAGCTCTTACTGGAATCAAGAGTAGAGAACACTAGGAATGGAGATGGAAGGGGTTGAGAAAGAGGAGTGAAATTGTTAAGATCTTCCAACATAAATCTTAATGGCGGCGGAATGTTAGTTACCACGTCATCCATCTCTTCTTTATCCCAGTCCTACACCCTGACAAATATGTAAGAAGGCACCTCGTTAGCATATTAGATCGTAAACCTATGGTTCATGGATATCTTCAATATGAGAGCATCAATGAATTACAATCCTCCAAGTAATGCCCCTTAACGGTTAAAATATCATTATTTGCTAAATGAGCAAAAGTCCATTATAGCTGCTAAGGAATGCATAAAACGTCTGAAACTGTTTAGAATAAACCCATCCATTATTTGCCAAATGAATGCCAAAAACAGAAAATTTAAATCGAGGTCATCTTATTTCATGTACTAGAGCATTGGGTAAGAGACAACTATTAACTTATATTCAGATACATACATCAATGTTACAATGTAGTAAAGGGTCCCTTTGTTATCTCTTCTGTTTTCCAGACAGACATACATTAAGACACGCCAAAACCATAAATCAAGTGAGCAAAATGATAAGTAAGCAGCAAGTATACAAAGAAGGTTTCAAAACAATTGGAACGCAATAAGCTTCCCATCATTCTATATACTCACTACCTTGTAGTCTCTGTTCAACGTCCACTTCATGAATTAAGTACTAGCCTTTTAATTTGTACATGGACACAAAATTCTTCTATATATAGTTAAAAACTGACTGAAATGATTCCTATTCCATGCCACCAGGTGCAGTCTAATGTTTTTTCATGGTTTGGAGATAAACAACAGAGAAGCTAAAANTTCTGTTTTCCAGACAGACATACATTAAGACACGCCAAAACCATAAATCAAGTGAGCAAAATGATAAGTAAGCAGCAAGTATACAAAGAAGGTTTCAAAACAATTGGAACGCAATAAGCTTCCCATCATTCTATATACTCACTACCTTGTAGTCTCTGTTCAACGTCCACTTCATGAATTAAGTACTAGCCTTTTAATTTGTACATGGACACAAAATTCTTCTATATATAGTTAAAAACTGACTGAAATGATTCCTATTCCATGCCACCAGGTGCAGTCTAATGTTTTTTCATGGTTTGGAGATAAACAACAGAGAAGCTAAAAGACATTGAACTAACAAATGTTATCTATGTTTCAGTTATCTGCATAATGGTACAAGTTTTTTTACATCACATGCATACCTTAAGCAAGCAGCACCGGCACGACTGCAGGAAAATTGCAAAATTTGCCAGTGTGCAAACACAAAAATGGGAAACAAAACAAACAAGCAACGTTATAGGAACTTGGAACAAAGACAATTAATTAATTTTATTTTTATTTTTTAAAATGCAAAGTAATCATAAAAAGAAACAATGATTAGTTAACACGTCTAAAGAAATAATTTTTCCCAGAAAGGCGGTAGGTTAAATGGAGAAACAGGCTGACATGCAAAACAAGAAAAAAAAGTTAAAAATTAAACGATATACAATTAGACTTCTTACAAATTAGCAAACAAGGTTTTTTTTTTAAGAAGAATTGATAAGCAAATCGGGCAGAGATGCCAACTACTGGAGGTAATCAAATTTAGATGGGTCAAATAATTTATAAAGCTAAGTCTTGTTCCGTATAAATTCCTACCTAAACATAACGTTTTTATCTCGTGAAATCCTAATTAGGACACAAAATATTCTACAATTCGTACATATGTTTTACAGCTGAATAAGTAATTAGATTGTGGAATTGGATAACACAAATCAGTATATTTTAATT
>CAIGRL010243075.1:0-10458 GCA_903798325.1 Fraxinus xanthoxyloides
ATATTCTCCTCTCTCTCTCTCTCTCCCTCTTAGCCAAAACAGAAAACCTGGACCCCCAACAGAATACCAAACTAACAAATTACATAATATACCTCCCCTTGTGATTTGTTTTTCCAGAATTACCCTTGCACCTGGAGTAAGTGAAAAGCACTGGTGGCCTAACACCAACCTAAAACTAATTGCTTGCATGTAAATAGGCCCACCAATCATATTATTGTTTGTTAAGTCATGGTTCTCCAAGTTGATGGCATTCTATCATTTGCGATCTTGTAAGATAATTTCAAAACCCTCTATTAGTTACATAAAACAGGGAGTATCCATGGTAAAAATTACTGTAAGAATGAAACTTATGCACCCTTACCCCTTCCTTTATAAACTGTAAATGCTGACCGGAGTAACTTGGTGCTAAATTGTGACATTTCGCTTACCATCATCATCTCTTGCTTTGCAAGTAATATATTCACACTAGTTAGGAGATGACCAAATATTGTGACATTTTGCTTGATTTCTTAGAGATGAATTTTATTTAGATTTGTTAATTTTGGAGTTGAGAATGATGCAGATTTTTATTATTTGGGGAATGTAAGTTATTGTATGTAAACAGGTATTATGAAGACAATTGAGAATGGAAAATATGTATTCTCTTTGATCTTTGAATGCTGGATCTAGTTTGAAGTATACAGGTCGATAAACCTTAACTATCAGTTTGATATTAGAGAAGTGTCGCATTACGGATTTATGAAGTACATAAAATATTTAATGACGTCTGTGATAAATATTGAACCCTTCAAGTGAAGAGAATTCCTGGAATCAATATTAGAAGAAATACAAATTAAAAATGTTTGGGATACGATCGTATATAGATCAATAGTTCAACTTTCAAATGAATTTAAAAACACATAAATCCTACCCATTCCAAATGTTTAAACTTTCATGTAACCGGATGGTTTTCTGTTGTATGAGAGAGAGAGAACCTTTGTGATTCAATCTCAGTTCAATTTTCATAATATGTATTGTTAAAAGGTCAGTGTGCGTTGAAGATTTAAATAAGTCTCAATGCTCTGTCGGTGGAAATGTTTCTCTTTTAGATGATGGTAATTTAATCATTCTCTTCAATTAAATGATGCTAAGATCCATATTATTGTGCTATGAGTAATAAAATCACCTGGAAAGGACATATGATTTTGACATTTGAAGAGCTTGTCTCCCTTAACTTTATGATATTTCTAGGTAATTTTACTTATTTCTGGTGAAGCTAAAATGAAACATCAAAGCATCTTAATGCTTCAGTTTCATATATTACTAACAATTAAGACAATACCCTAGTATGCTGACAGGTTTTAAATTTTCAGGTTGTGGCCTTTTAGTCTTCCAGTCCTCTTTATATCCGCTTGTGGAGAAAATTTTTGGACCTATCATGGTCTCTCGAATTGCAGGAGTAAGCACTAGAGTCTTGCTAGAGATATTTATGAAGCAGTTATTTAAAGATGCTACTTCTAATTTTATTGCTAATTTGACTATTGTTGCTTACATTCTATACTGCATGCAGATTGTGTCAATACCATTACTGACAAGTTATCACTATATTGGGATGCTATCTGGAATTGGCCTATCAATATTATTAAATTGTGCATCACTGGTGATGAATGTTCTATCTGTAAGTGATTTGTTTATTTCAACATTTCAGCACTCATCTAGTTTGTTTCATTCATAAGGTCAAGAATAGCAGTAATCAAACTAGTTTTCATGTAGAACTACCTAATACATCCTAACAACCAGATGTCTGAAGTAGGTGCACATGCATGCTATTGCTGAAATTCCAGGATCAGAACTAAAAGAGGACACACGTTGTACTAAATATAACGGTACTAACAACCGGGACACAAGTATTGTAGAACCTCGAGCAATCTTATGTGCGTGATAATAATAATTTGGGGATATTGATTTTGATCTCCTTTCAATGTGAACTACTATTTCTACATTCTCTGTAGATGCAAAAGAAATCTCCAATAAAATAGATTCATGGGTCTGATATCCTTGTAAATGAAATATTTGATAGATCACATAGACTCTGTTATCTCATTTCCAAGGTGGAGAGTCGAGGGGAATTGATATCACATGAGTCGCATCCATCTAAATGCTATTCAATTATCCAATATTTTTGTGACAAGGGATCTCACAATCCCCTCCACTAAATCCCTAATGATATTGTTAGCCCCATATAAACATTCTAAAGCCATACGCTATATAGGTACCAGGTACACTTTATGGGGTGAAAAGGTCATTCCTCCTGCTAATAATGGTAGCAAGAATCTCATCATTTTACCAAAGAGAAAAAATCTAGAGAACTTTGGTAATATGAAAATTATTGCAACATAACACATGAAAAGGCCCTAATTGAAGCATAATTAACCTAGTATCTATACAGTTTCTGAATCTGAAATCTGGAACCATTACTTTAATGATGATCTCTCAAAAATGGGAAAGCCCATAAATTGTAAAATAAAGAGCAGAATATGAATAATCCTTCTTGAGTTATTGTTCCGTGGATGTATACGAATCAAACCACATGTTGTCATGTATAGCCGTTACAAGGATCTATAACTACATTAGCTTTTTCTAAAACGTTTTGCTGATCTTGGTAGATTTCTACGCTCATAAAGTTTGATGATTGATTTTACTTATATACTCAGAACCAGGTTCTCTGTCAGTCGTAAAATTAAATTAAATATTTGAGATGGAGTTAAAAGGCTATTTTTTTATATAACTTACATCTCAATTCCTCACATTGGGTGAGTGCTTCTTTATGTTCTGAACACAAGTCACAAATTAAGAAACAAGGTAAATTACAGCTGGTGGAATTGTTATCTCCTTGAATACTCATTTTACTAGTAGAGAGCCTAATAGTTGATGACAAGTGTGCACAATTCCGAGATTTATAAAAAAACTACAGAAGACGCAAGTATAAAACTAAAAAGTGCATGCCAGTGTTGAAAATGAAGAGTGTATTCATTAGTATACTCATCTTATCTAATTAAGTTTTATGGAAGCATAAATTTTAGATAAGAAATTCTCTATTCTTCTTTCAACTCTGAACATTAACTACTCTTCGTTTTCATCAGATCTCCATTGTAACGGGTTTGTTCATATTGCAAAATAGAGCCGTGGTAAGTTTCTCTTGGATTGATCTTACAAAGCATTTTTTTCCCTATCTATCTTGACAAGATTATGTACTTATTTTACATGCATACATTAATTGAATTTCACTGACATTAACACGTATAGGAACAACACCAAAGAGGAGCTGCCAATGGTATTGCCATGACCTTGATGTCACTTTTTAAAGCTGCAGGTCCAGCAGGAGGAGGAGCGCTGTAAGTTGCTTTTTGACACTTAGCTTCGTCTATCAACATCTTTTGCGTTATTGTTGATTCGAAACAAAAGAATCGTATAGTGAGCTTCTCTTGGTGATTCATTTATGGGGGGTGGGTAAAAAGTTAACAGAAATGTTGGGCTAAACCAGAACTGCCGGTTTGGTCTGGTTCTACTCAATTTCTTATCGTTCTGGGTATTAAGACCGAGAATCGGCTAGTTCAGATCCGATTCTTGGTTCTAATACAAAGAACCAAAAACCCAGTTTAACCTGAAATTATTATTTTTTACTTTAAATAGTGGTTGTTGCAATGGACTAACCATTTTACTTTTTCTAGTGAACTTCACGAATATGTCAGCTTATTCAGTTCATTATAGTATTATTTATAAACTCACAATTATATCCTTCAAATTCCATAGATGTAATTTTGCATTTAGCTAAACTTGAAAAATTGAAGTCAATAGCATCAACATAAATCATTTTTCACGAAGAGATTATGGAGAACTTAGATATTCCACTTGCATTGGTTGGTGAATTTGAGAACATCAATTTAAGGAATTGGATTGGACCGAACACGATGGTTCGAACCAGTTCCGTTATTAGAGATGAAAGTAGTGGTTCCATTTTTAAGATATCCATTGGTACTTGGTTTGCTTCAATTCTCTTTGGAGCCAGATTATACTGGACGGCTCCAACCCCTAATTTATAGTATACAAAATTATTGTCCCAGACCCTAAAAGATAAAATACACTTAATGTTATTATAATAGACAAATTAAATGAACTGGAAAATGGTAAGAACTGTGGCATCTCCTAAGCCTGCAGACCAGAAAAAGAGACAGCTTCTTATGTCCATCAATCAAGAAATTATTGTGTGAACTGACTCTGCATTGTTTGTAGTCTACACAAGATACGAAATTTTGCATGCTAATCTATCCTTGTTTTACAACGAATGCAGTTTTTCCTGGGCAGAGAAGCGTCAGGAGGCTGGCTTCCTTCCAGGTAGGTGTACGTTTATTGTGATATTATGCACTGATGTGTGTAGATAAGTTATTTATTTCTTTAGTTATTAGACTATTTTTTTTGTCAAATCTGGTAGCATTTCATATCATGAACGATAATACTGTGGTTTAAGTTGTGTAAACCAAAGTTTTCAAATCTGACCCAGGCAAGGAACCACAAAATGTAAAGGGTCAAGAGTTAACCGGGTCAAGCTAGGAATCAAAATAATTAATTAATTATAAAAATAAAATAATAGCCGATTATCCTGGTTGAACAGACCAATTCACCAGGTTTCATCCTGCTTTTCTAATATGAGTCTTTTAGGCTATAACTCTTTGGTCAGGCTGATTATCAAAATATTGGCTTTAAGTTGACATCTTCATCAAACACATTTCAATTTTCCTTGTATAAACAAGACCATGTAGGACAAGCATGGGTCAGAATCCGACGTGTGAGGTTTTGGGTTCTAATCCCTTGAGCTTGTACAACAAATTGGAATTGGTCTCTTTACATGAATCCGGTTCTTTCAATCTTTATTTGCTGTGTTCGATTCAATTCTTTGGCATTGACATCACCAATGCTGTAGGAAGGCTGAACAAGATCTTTCTCCTGAACTAGACAAACAAAACCTTTGGCTCGTCTGTGATCCAGATCCAGCTTATGCTAGGGGTCATTGATTGCATTTAAAATAAATTCGTTTATGATTCTCAAGCTCATTGTCGTTGCCAACTTCCATGTCTTAGGAATCAGGAAACGCCTTATTTTCAACTTGTGTTGGCTTTTCTGCTTTTATTTTGACGTCAAGTTTAGCAATGTCCTCTTCTTCTTGAATGACATATGGTCCTCCTCGTTTGAACACCCGTTAGGATTTGGATTTTGAGACGGGAAACTTAAGAATCTTGATAAAATAAATTGACTAATAAAATTGGTTAAGTAGAAAACATGCCTAGCTTTCTCGCCTTGAAAAAAAGAGTTAATCCTCTAATCTTACTAAATTAGCCCAATAATCATCCCTTAAAGGAAAAGAAACTAGAAATCCTACTAATCAGCAAAAGAAGAAAACTAAGAATAATAAAATCCTAATAACTAGCAAAATAAGGATACTAGTAGCATGTTTAGCTATGCTTTAAAATCTACTTATGTAACTAGCCTGACATGCTCTAAGTTGATTGCAACACTACTTGGATTACTCAAGCTCCATATTTTCTTGGTCATCTTTCATTATATTCATGAACTTTCTATGAACTTCGTTTTCATCTCCACCCATCTGTTTACTGGGAAAATTCAAATACCCCTCTCCTTCAAGGTAAAACCCCGGTCACCTTCTCCCTTCCTACTAAGGTTCATCTAGGCAAATGTGATTCATCTATGATCAATTAAAATTATAGTGCCTGAAATTCTTTCTCAAGGAATGCTCCAAACTTCAGTTATTGTACAGTTATCCACCTATGTTAAATGTGTAGTTCTGATTCCAAAACAGAGGTATGACAAGCATTTTATGATGGAGTATCTGAGATTTTACTTTGGGAGGAACAGTAGAGAGTTCATTGTGGCTTACTTGAGCTAAAGTTGTAGATGAGCCAGGAGCTTTTGGGGTTTGAACATGGGAAAGTGGGTGGGTAAACAAAAAGGTGAAGAAGGAAAAATGTTGTGAAGATCCTTGGTGCTGTCAAATCTGAACACTACCGATAATGGTTCTCCGTATTATTTTCTGAATTAGGTAGACAGAGTTATCAGTCCCAAGAGTGACTCATTAAATATTGGGGTTCATTAATTAAGGAAGACTTAGAAGTATCTATCTAGTCCAAAACTCTCTTTAAAAAGCTTGAAATAATTAGTTTTTAGGGTGAGGCTATTGTTGTTGCTATAAAATTTGTGCATTGATTTGTTTAGTGCATCGAAAAGAAGACTACTTTGTGTTTGAAAGTATAAGCAATGGCCAGACGATCAAGTTTATTACCGTGTTTGCTTATTAACTGCAAGTCTAACGTTTGATTATTAAGGAGTTTGTGAATTAGTTTATATCAGAATGACAATTGAAAATATTCTATAACTCTGTCAGCTAGGTTCTTCTACTTGTACGTGCTGCATATATTTTCCTATAATCTATATTCTACACAATAATGCTTTGTTAAGCTAATTGTATTGTGAAATCTCCTTATCCTGTTTGCTTGAAAGCTAATTAGAAGTGTTCATTACATGCAGGAGACCAAATGGTGTTCTTCGTCTTGAATATAATTGAGTTAGTTGCAGTGTTGATGACATTCAAACCATTTTTAGTGGAACGTACACGATGATTACTTTCCCTCAAGTACAAGAGCCCCGGAGATTATTAATCGTTGTTTTCCATAGCCGCACACATCTGACTAGCTGTGCCATATGTATTCCATCTTCATATCAGAATTAATTTTCTTAGAAACATTTATATATGAAATTAATCTGTTGTAATTGAGAGAGAGAATCACTCTCATTGATTCCTACATGTAGTTCATATGATTATTCAGAATAGATATGTAACGAGTGTTTTGCCATTGAAATATCAAAAAAACTTAGTAGAGGTACCACCATCACATCCACCCCATCTGGACGGATACCTGAATCTCGACTAAGCTTTAGTGGTCTTTCTTTGGTTTTGTTTTGATTAGAAAAATAATAGAATTGTGGGTTTTCTCCTTTTTGTGATTTATATAGCTAGTCAACATGTTTTTAATCAAAATCTATTCTCGTTATTATTTTGTGAAGCAAGTCAATCGTGATTGTAAATATCCAGCATCCTTAAGAATTAGTAGGTTTTGAACGCATTATTTGGTCTATTTCATGCGTTGCAAGTCTTGGTATATTGCTCTTTAATTTGTAACGATAATCAATCCTTACGTTGTAAATCCAGAGATTTTTCTATAGTAAAAATATCATGATGCACGACATTAGCCTGAGCTCAACAGTTCACTAGTATTACAATTTTTAGTAGGCCTGACATTGGGGGTATCGGTCCAAATATTTCAAAATTTAGATACACTCATTATATTTCAGGTATTTCATAAAGTGGAAATTACACTCACACTTGCTTTTTAACTTCTCAATTCAAAATTCAGGTTTAAATTTTTTTGCTGGAAAATTAGGTAATAATTCAACATTTCAACAATAATAATATTATAAAATTAAATTAATCTACATACTCATTCACCCCAGCCAATTTCACTCTCAAATCCTAAATCATTTTAATCTCTCTCTCTCTCTCTCTCTCACACACACACACATTGGAAGTGTAATGTCGAGATTTGTGCGCAAGAGCATCATCTCTATGTGCGACGCTCATAGCATTTATTATCGGAAGCACCATTTCACAATGACATCATCGTTGTTGTGCATAGCGGTGATAAACACGTGAGCATTGTGCCCAACGACATCAACTCCACTGCGCGCGACTGTCACGCCACTGTGCACAGTTGCTAGTCACACAAAGGCAAGTGTTATGAATAGCAGCGTCATCATTGCTGCGCATGACACTCCTATTGTGATATGTGGTGATGGTGATTGTTGGTAGGTTTTTTGCAAATGGTGCTAGTGGTACATGTGGTGATGGTGGTGATGGCGGTGGTGCTAGCGATTGTGGTGATTTGGTGGTGGTTTTCACAAATGGTGATGGTTCTACGCAACGGTGATGTAGTTATTGGGATAGTTTCTTCCTCCAATCTAATCCGATCTATTGCTTAGCCGATGTTTTGGGATAGTTTTTTCTTGGTGGTTTGCAAATGGTATAGTGGTGCTCGCGGTTGTTGTGCGGTGGTAATAGTGGTGGTACTGGCGATGGTGGTTCAAGTGTTGGTGGTGGTAATAGCCTATTAGGACTTATTTGCTTACTTATAACTCTTATATAAGATCATTCAAATACATAAACGTACGTTCTCTTCATAGTATTACATAAAATCCAAGCTTGAATGACTAAAACCCAGCAATCATAAATTTGTGTCCATGATGATTTAACTCAAGTTCTTGCAAATCGATTACCCGTCTTTTGCCATCATAAAATCATCAACAACACTCCAACATAATATCAAGAAAGTACAGAGGTTCAAGAGGTAAAAGACCCTCAAAATAATAAAAACAAACCTCAAAACTGTGAGCCAAACTCACTGCCCAGAAATTCAGTTCCAGCTTCTTGGTTTTCACTTCCTGTTTGGTCCTTTACTTTCTCTTTTGCTTGGGATCAATTAGGGATAAGTTGAAGGAATTAATTTCTTATTTAGGAGGTAGATACAAGGTTTTCAAGGGGCTTGAGTCGTGAGTAAACGTCCATTCGATTTCTTATCTTATTGGCATCCGATTCTCAACCGACTTCAACAATTGCACTTCACTATTTATAGCTTCCAGTCAACATTATATTATTACATTGTGATCATGTCACTTGGTGCCTCATGTCCCAAATATAATAAAGACTTAATTAGGGTTTAGGGTAACTATGATCAACCGTATTAAAAGCGTGTAACTTTGTCGATAATGATTTTGACACTTTCAAAATTACAATTGTTTAACAAATTAATATCCAACATCTAGCTTAACCTAAATTTCCACCATAAAATCAATGTAAGACTCACCACCTAGGTCAAGGGGTCGAAGACTAACACCATATAGAGATCTTAAAATCTCAATGATCAAATGCACCATAATAAGAGAAAACAATTTTGAACTACTGGTACAAATGCAATGCATGAATTATATTGGCTAAGTGTGTAAAGTTAAGTTTGGAGTATTACATGTTGGGATATGTCTGACTCAAGGCGTATGTTTCAATTGGTCCTTAGCTCCGTCTTGCCACAGTAGTGCTTGCCAGATCAATCACGGTAGTGTATACAATAACCTGTCGACCCCATATAATTACACCATGGCACTACTGAAAATGATGGATTACCGAAAAAATAGTTAAATTACAGAAGACAATTAAAAAGTTTTAATGGTTACCAGTACTTTTTATTATTATTACTTTTCAAACAACGATATTTAAATATCACTAAACATAATATTAGGTCTACTACTGTAAAAGTAAAGAGGAGATCTAAAAATATCTTGATATTTTGTTATCTCTATGAAAGTACCTTGATCATCTTATCCGATTTGAATGGTGAACTCATTGGAGAATTCGTTGGCTTCAACTCCTCCATTTCAAACTTTTTATGCACGTCCATAATGTACTTAGTTTGACTAGTGAAGATTCTGTCATTATTTGTTTGATTTTAAGCTAAAGGAAGAACTCGAGTTTCCCCATCATGTTCATTTCAAACTCATTGCTCATACAATTAGAAATTCTTCACAAAGGAAAATGTTAGTGGCAGCAAAAATAATATCATCGATATAAATTTGCACAATAATCATGTCATACTTTTTGAATTTGATAAAAAAAAAAAATGTAGTATCTGCTTTTCCCCTTTAAAAACCATTTGGAAGAAAAAAATGCTCAATCTTTCATACCATGATCTAGGACACTTTTTACCCCCTAAAGAGCATTTCTTAGTTTGAAAACATCATCTGGATACTTGTAATTTTTGAAATCGATATGTTGCTCAATAAATACTCCTTGAATAAAACCATTTAATAATGGCAATGTAAATTGCAAGAAATGCATGAAGTGTAAAGTGAAATTTGGAGTATTACACAAATGGAGAAAATTACTTTTAACTTTCCGAAACAATTCCAAACAAAGGCAAAAGCGAAAAACTCTAAATTAGCTAGTGAACGGTGAATTTGCAAAGTTGGACACAAAAGTAAAACCCCTCATATCGCCTTTCGAAAGAGAGAACTAACTAGCAAGAAATTGCAACAAATAAAAACTATATCATTTTGCATCGGCAGCGTGCAAAAAAAAAAAAAAAAAAAAAAAAAAAAAAAAATGAAAAATGCCCAGCACTTTCCCTCGTTTATATTAGTTAGGGTGTAACGCTTCGCATACTAATTTTTTAAAACTATTTTACTATCCAAATTTTTAATTGCTATTTCACTTTCATGTAAAAGTTATTTTTATTTTGTTTCTCATTCATGCATCCCTCTATAAATTAACATTTCAAAAAATATTTTCACTGAATCATTTAT
>CAIGRL010243102.1:0-11174 GCA_903798325.1 Fraxinus xanthoxyloides
ATTAAATGTTTCACGACGTCATGTTCCTAATAAATCAAATAAAGTATTAAGATCAAATAATTAGAACAAGTGATACTTTACTCTAATATCTAATAAACCAACTAATATATCGAAGACCTAAGAGGAAAACCTAGGAGGAAACGAGTTGTGGATGATGAGTCACAAATAAATTTAAAATAAATTGAACTATCTTAAAACTCAAAAATAGAATAAATAAAAATGAAAAAGGCTTGGATTGCTTCCCAATAAGCGCTTCTTTAACGTCATTAGCTTAACTTTGTGTCTCGATTATTCTAAAACAGCTAGTTCAATGCCCAGTATACTTTGTGCTCAAACTCAACTGATAGGTGGCAAGCTTTCCCGAAAACTATTCGATATGTCGACATTCCAATCGGCTTCCTATAAACAGTGCGATATGCCCACAAAGTATCGTCCAATTTTTTGGACCAATCTTTTCAAGATGCATTCACCGTGAGTCCCTGAATTCTCTTTAGCTATCTGTTAGACGTTTCAACGTGCCCACTTGTTTGAGGGTGATAGGGTGTAGCTATTCGATGTTGTACCTCGCGTTTAGCAACCACCGCCTGGAATAACCTATTGCGGAAGTGGCTTCCACCATCACTTATAATGGCTCTTGGAGATCCATAGCAGTTGAAAATATTTTTCTTTATAAAATCTACTACTATCCTCACATCATTGTTGGGTAATTAATGTCTTCGCTTCCACCCATTTGGAGACGTAGTCCACGACCACTAGGATATACCGATTGTTATAGTATAACGAAAAAGGTACCATAAATTCAATTCCACATACATCAGATAGTTCTACCTCCAAAATGTTGTTTAGTGACATCTCGTGACGGGATGATATGTTACTTTCTTTGACACTTATCACACGATCTGTAGAAACTATGGCAATCCTTAAATAATGTTGGCCAAAAGAAATCACTTTGAAGTACCTTCACTGCTATTTTGGTTGGGCCAAAATGTCCTCTATAAGCTGAAGCATGACCCATAAAAGGATCGGTTTCATCTCATCCTTCGGCACACATCTCCTGATAATCTGGTATGCCCATCTTCTGTATAAATTTGAGTCATCCTAATAATAGAATTTTGCTGCATAGAAAAGTTTCTTCTTGTGTTGGTAGGTGAAATATGGATCCACATACCCACTCGCTAAGTAGTTAACATTGTCCGCGTACCAAGGAGCCTTTTCCAAGTGCAATAATTTCTCGTCAAGAAAAACTTCGTTGATATCTACATCATCTCACTCTCTTTCAACTTCTCTAGCCTCAATAAGTGATCTGCTACCTGGTTTTTTTATCCCCATTTTATCACGAATTTCAATATCGAACTCTTGTAGTAACAAAACCACCCACCGAATCAACTTGGGTTTAGCATCTTTCTTCTCGAATAAATACTTTAAAGTTGCATGGTCGGTATAAACTATCGCCTTTGAACCAATTAGATAAGAACAGAATTTGTCAAAGACAAATACCACTTCTAGCCGTTCATTTTTAGTTGCTACGTAGTTGATTTGAGCACCTGTCAAAGTTTTGCATGCATAGGAGATGACATGCAAGACCTTTCTCTTTCGTTGACCTAGCACCGTTCCTACTGGCATCACACATGAGCTCGAAAGGTAGTTCCCAATCTGGTGCCACTATAACAAGTGCAGATGTTAACTTTTCATTTAAAGTGTTAAAAACATTTAAATAATCATCAGAAAAGATAAATGGTACATCCTTCTCCAATAGGTTTCACAAAGGTTTTGTAATATTTGAGAAGTCATAGATGAATCGTCTGTAAAACCCTGCATGCCCCAAAAAGTTTCAATTCTCTTTCACTGAGGTAGGTATCTACAATTTTTCAATCACATGTGTTAGGTTTTTAGTATTGGAGATTCTATGGACAAACAGGCTAATTTGTAACGTGTTGTAAAAGTCAATGACCTATGGTGCAATTTGTGTAGTTAGGTATGAGGTCTAGGGTCCGAGCATGAAAAGAAGAGAAACACGACGCTCGAGCAACAAAAGCAGAATGTCTGTTGCCCAGCTGTCGCTAAGCTCTCACTCGAACAACAATGTGTCGCTCGCCTATCGCCAACTTTTTGCTCAAGGGACAGGTTTTTGATCCGAAAAATCCTGATTTGGATTTTTAAACATATTTTTCCAATCCATTCAACCCAATCACCTTCTCATATAAATATCCAAGCCACTGCATGAAAATTGGTGGTAGCTCATTGTGCTTCAATTGAAAAACACTTTCACATCATTAAAGAGACCAAGAACACAATTCATTGATTGATTTATCCATATTATTCTTGAGATCCGGCAACCGAGTTTTGGAAAAACATCAAGGTTCGTGAATCCAAAATACCTGACTTCCTTAACACTTTGAGGAAGATACTTTCTTAGTTGGACTTCAAAAGTTTCTAGAGGTTGAGAGAGGTTGGACTACAAGCGCAGGAAGAAAAACATGAATAGATGATTCCTAGGTATCCACTTGAAAGAGACAATTGTAGAAGATTGTGAGTTTGGAATTTAAAACAGATCTTGTAAGCTACATGAGGTAGATTGAAAAATCTAGCAGGGTGGTTAGATAGTATCTATGCTACCAAAGCGCGAGTCTAGAGGAACAACAGATATGGGAGATTATTGGAATTACAATAGTGGGAACTAGTAGAATTTACTAGGCTGGAAATGGAATGTAATCCATATTGTCTATAGTTGAGGTAACTGGATTGGTCTCGGAGTTTTTACCTATTTTGGTTTCTCCGTCATCATATTGGTGTTCATTATTTATTGTTTTCCATATTACAAATCGTGGTATTCAAACATAGGATAATTGAATTGTATGTTTAATCATCTAGAAACTATTAAAAAGTGACTTGTTACTTTTAATAGAATAATTTCGCACGTAATGTCAAACTTAGTTAGTAAACTTCGTAATTTTCAATTGGTATCAAATCCTGATTTTGATTCCTGGCCTAATTTGTCTACATGAGTAGTTCATTGTCCGTCCCGCCATAATTTGATGGCACTAACGATGCCTACTGAAAAGTTAGAATGAGAGCATTCTTAAAATCTATGGATGAATGAATTAGGTTGAGTGTGGTGAATGGTTGGAGTGCCCCTAGTACAACTATAGACAACGTAGTGACCCCCCTCCCATTGTTAATTGGACTAGGACAAACTTAGATGAATGTAACTGGAACAATAAATTCTTACATGCCTTATTTATGGCAGTATCCTAGGAAGAGTTTAGGCGAATGTCTATGTGTGAGGTTGCAAAAGAAGTTTAGGATATTCTACAAACCACACATGAGGGAACTCAAGCTGTTAAGAACTCAAAATTGCAAATGCTGAACACTAGGTTTGAGGATATTAGAATGAGAGAAGATGAGACGTTTGATACCTTCTATGCGAGTTTAAATGACATAGTTAATTCTAGTGTCAACCTAGATGAGAGAATCCCTAAGCCTAAGATAGTGCGTAAAATTCTTAGATCCTTATCCGAGTGTTTCAAGCCTAAATCATGACGATTGAAGAAAGTAAGGACATAGATTCCATTAAGGTAGATGAGTTAGTTAGATCCATCCAAACGTATGAGCTGACCTTAGATAAACCTGTTAAAGATAAATCTTTGACCTTGAAATCTGTAAGAAACAGCCGGATCGAATCTTTTGATTATGATTCACCGGATGATGAGGAGTTAGCTTACCTGGCTAAAAAATTTTGAAAAATGTTTAGGAAGAAAAATAACCATCAAAAGAGACACAATAATGACCTGAATGAATCTAGGAGAAAATCTAAATATGCGAGGTGTCATAATTGTCGAGGTTTTGGCCACATTAGGAGCAAGTGACCTAGCAGTATGAGAAATTTGGATAAGGCTATGAATGCTTCTCTCACTGATGACGAGTCTAACTCAAACAATCAAAATGAGAAATCCATGCGTGAGGAAAGTGAGAAATATATTGCCTTTACTGCTAAAGTTAAGGAAAGATCTGATTAGGGGAGTGAAAGAGAAAAGAAGTTAGATAGTGATGAGGATTCTAATGATGAGTGTATGGGTGAAGAAGATATCTAAGAGGCTTGCGATAAGATGTATGAGGAGTGTCTTAAGATTCTTACTAAAAACAAAGTATTGAGTGCGAAAAATAAGGAACTTGAATTGGAAAATGAGAAATTAGTAGCGTACATTAAGAAATGTACCTCGATCCTGAATGAACTGAAATCCATGAATGAAACTTTAGAGACTCGGGTTAAGAACCTCACCAATGTGCTTGAAAGGTCCTCTAGGAAAGTCAATGAATTGACCACTGAGAGAGACCTTAGAAATTCAGGTTAAGAGCCTTCTGAATGATCTAGAATATTCTAAGTCTCAACTGTTTTCCTTCTCTTGTGGTTCTAAAAGGTTAGATAACATGTTAGGAATGGGAAAGCCTGGTGGAAATAAGGGAGGTTTAGGTTTTAAGGAGAACAGTGCTAGTACGTCCAAGATCACATTTGTCCATGCCATTGACCGGCCCAAATATGTGCCTAACCTCGATCTTAAGGATAAATGATTTGTTAGACAAAAGCCTACTAGACAGTGTAGGACTCATCAACCTAGGAATAGACGTCAGTATCCACATAACATTAGTCTTAGGTTTGTCCCGACCTGCTTTCACTGCGGTGAGTTAGGACACATACACCCTAGATGTCATCAATTTCTGAATGGACAAAGAGTCAAGAGCCTTAATAGAAATAGAAATTAGGAGTTTGTTGGTCTAATTAGATTCCTTACTAATCAAGCGAATCGTTTGACCAAGTTGATGACACAATTGTCTGGGAATCGTTCTCATACTAGGCAAGTCAGTGTGAAAAAGGGTGATCTTAAGAATTGAGAAATAAATCAAAGTGCTTTCAAAGTTAAGAGCATTTACATACCTAACTGATTAGATATTTTTGATGCACGTTCATACTTTCTCATTGTGTGACATTGATTTATGCATGCATTGTATCTATTTTCTAAGTAGAAAATCCATGCATTTTTTTTTTGTTTATTTGAGTGTTTGATATTTTTTATGCATGGTGCATTCATAATTTAAAAGAAAAAAAAATTGGAAAATTGAAAAATGAAAAATGAACAAAAAATGATGAAATGATGAATTTATTACAGGATAATATACAACCTCGTAAACTTTCATGTTGTGATCATGTATGAATATAATTAATGAGTTGTAGCATAGTTTTCATTACTTGCTTCGGTTGATATGGAGTAGTTAGTATATGTGTCTTCATGTACCATCTGCATTGCACACACTATGATATTGTTAGTGAGACTTTACCGCATGTATGAGATTTGGAATGGAGTCATATGTTAGTAAGGTGACTTTGAACATGAATTGACCTTATTTATTAGATATAAACTCAAATTTATCCCCTACTATAAAAAGCTCAATATCTTATATTCCTTTTCAGACCTTGTTTGACTTGAGCAATTAAATCTGCGGGGTTTCTCATAACTTGGTGCCTATGATCAACTGACTTAGGTTAATCGGCCTAAAACTCGTTACAGATGTCATTTTAGTCACTTAATAAAGAAGAGTCCGCGCTTAAGATGTACAAAATAATTATAAGCTTAAAAATATTGAAAAATGTGAGAATTATATATGCAGAAAGTCAGGGGAGAAAAAAAATATCAATATAAAATGAGCATTTAATCCTAATGTACTTTAAATAGTTTGTCTTTCATAAGTAAATGAATATACTTATTGGCAGTAATGTTTAGTATGCCCTTTCTCACAAAATTAAGGTTTGGAGTCCTACTTATAAAGGATTAGTGACACTTTACACACATTGGTCACTTACACAATTTACTCCATGTTAATTTGAACCGGGTGATACACAAGTGTAAACACGTGAGGTAAACTATTTTTCTTTTTCTTGTTATTGATTTTCATTTAATTTTTTTATTTAATTATTAGCAAAAAAAAAAAAAGAGGACATATGAGTGAAGGCGAGGAAGAAGTAGTGCCAAAAGGGTTTTATGTGGAATTTATGGATAGTATGCAGGCTATACATCATAAGCTTGATCGGTTGGGTTTGACGGTTGAACGTATTAGTAGTGATGTAGTTAGGCATGAAACCTGGATTGTGAGTCAACAGTGAGGGACACCCTAAAGGGTTCCTCGTGGGGGGAAAGGAGATAGGAGATGACGAAATTTTATGGCTAAGTTTGATGAGAAAGATGAGGTGGTGAGTATATGTAGTGATGAATATTTTTTGGAAGCTGATATGGGACGAATGAGGAATAGATGATGTAGGTTTTATCGAGGGGTTGATAGAAATTTGGGGAGCATCAAACTGAACATCCCAACTTTTCAAGGTCAGAGTGACCCTGAAGCTTACTTAGAATGAGAAAAGAAGGTGAAATTGGTGTTTGATTGTCATAATTACTCAGAGGAGAAGAAGCTGAAGTTAGTTGTAGTGGAGTTCATTGATTATGCTATTATTTGGTGGGATAAGTTGGTGCTAACTGTATGTGGAATTTGGATAGGCCAATTAAGACGTGGGGAGAGTTGGAGTAGATGAATAGTCGTGGAGAGGTACGGGTTACCAAGAGGGCCTAGGTGAACTTCAGCATGGGGCGGTATAGTGATGAGGTGTTATGTGATGTGGTTCTAATGCATAAAGGGACATCTCATGTTGGGTAGGCCATGGCAGTATGATCGGAGAGTGGAGCATGATGGATTCACAAATAAGTACAACTTTGTGAAGGGTGGAAAAACCATTACGCTTGTACCTTTGACATTATAGCAGGTCCATGAGGACCAATTAAAATTGAAAAGTGAGCGAAAGAACTAAAATAAAAGGTGAGCTGATTAAGAGAGAGAAAAAGGGTAGATCCATGAGAGAAAAAAAAGAGAGAAAATCCAGAAATGATAGAAAATTTCAAGGTGAGCTTACATGCAAGAAGAGTCGAGTGTGAGAGAGCTTTAGTGAGAACTAATAACTCCCTCCCCAATTTGGATATTTCTCTTTTGTAGAAATTCAAGGATTTATTCCATGGACGAATAATTCGCAAGGTGCCATGGATTGACAATCCACTTGATGCAAAGCACATGGAAAAATTGGTGAGTAACAAGGAATATGGGTGTAACTACGCCATAGTAACTTATCAAAACCTTACACTTAGGTTAGAATTTGGAACAAATTCTAGGAATAGTCTTTTACACCTATTATGTACTCTTGAACGTGTTAATGCATCTTATGATTCTTTGAGAAGAGTTAGTTTAGTGTCACGTGCATTTATGGAAAACTTCTTACTTGTCTAAGATATGCACTTGCTACGACATGAAATTCTAGCATGCCACACAGAGTTAATCACGTATGGTAAGCAATTAGAGTGTATTATCGGTAAGTGGGTGCATAAATGCATTTACTTTAATCACAATATTCTCACCTGTCTTAGGTTGGATTTATGCAATGTGTTAGGAGTAAGTTTAATGCCTACTAATCTTGTCCAGCATTTCAATTTGACAAGTGGTTTTAATGTGCTAACCTTGTTCAATTTAATTTCTTTGTCTGTTAATACTAGTGTTGGATTTTGTGAGACATAGGTGATCATGCATGACACATATCAGCTTTGCCAACTGGGTCTTTCCGGATGTGCATTGTTTGAAACAGGTGATGTTGTGTGGTGATCATGCGTATGAAGCGGATACGAATTCAAAAGAGATTCAGGCTACATCCTAGAGGAGATGGACCTTTTCATATCATTGCAATGAGCAAGATCGATGGATATGGCTTGGTTCTTTAGGGTAAGTTGGTGATCGTTAACATTTTTGGAGTTTACAATATTGCTTCGTTTGATGCAAGCTCGGATTGGAGGACGAATACTTTCGAAGAGAAAGAGATGATATTACTCAGGACATACAATCACTTGATCAAGTTATGGAGTCCAAATTGAAAAAGTCAGCACGTCAAGGACTAAGTTTCATGTTGGGGCGAAAGCCGAAAAGGGTTGGAAAGCATTGGAAACGAGCAAAGGGAAGAGACGGGGCGAATTAACATTATGCAGTCGCATAACACAAAATGTCATGCGATCGCATAGCCACCTACAAAGATCTCCAAGGCGTGGCTTGGGTTTTCTATGCGACCGCATAAAACAAATCCGGCCGAGAATTTTTAATTTTCGCGAGTTTCCTAGTTTTCATAAAATTCTATTTTTACCATGTCTTTTAGCATCTTTTGGGCTTGATTTCGTGGCAACTGGGGTTTTCCATAATTTAGTATAAATAGCTTTTATTATTTCATTGTAAGGACAATTCAGACAATATTTGAGAGTTTTATACAATTTGTGAGATATATTCTTCCAATTTTCTGGTGGTTTAAAGATCTAATTTGAACTTACCAAAAGGAGATTGCAGTCATTTTGTGATGTTTTCACTCACGGTTCTTATTCCATATAATCAACGGGTCGGATTTCTTACGTGTAATCTTGGTTCTTGGTACGGGTCGAACAACGGGTCGAGTTGATATTTGCACGACGTGATTTCTAACTTTCTTGGATTTGTTCTATCTTGTCCATGGGTTCCTAAGGTCGTTTCTTGATTGAGTTCACATCAAAAAGGCATTCTTCTAAAGGCAAAAGTACCGTAGGGACATGTGAATGTTGTTTTCTCCGGTCTTCTGGAACAATGACTATCTGATTGCAAATTAATGCTAAGGGTGGAACTTTCTTGGTTTAAAGCTCTATGGATAGTTTGCAAAGATGGATTGTATGGTATTTGACACTTTTAAAAAAGAAAATTTAATTAAAATATGATTCTATTGCCCGTAATTTCCTACCAAACATTTCCCTAAGGTTTTTTAATCTTATTTTGTTAAACTTTTCAGATTGATACGTAATAACTATGCAAACGTGGAACTAAACTTAACCTACTGGGAAAACTTATGACTGTCATATTGATCGTTTATGTTGGATCATTAAGAATTTGTTAACTGAAGTAGAAGCGAACCTGAATCAGATATGATTGTTGTAATGAACAAGTCATGCGATTTTAGTCTTCCAGATCAACACATTGTTCATTTGTTTGTCTCTAAAGATATGAGTCAAAACAGAATAAACCAAAACGTATGATTCGGGGACCATAACCATATATACATACTAACGGCCCATAACCTAATTCGGCCCATCATGAAATGAGGAACATGTCTAGTCTCTTCACATAAAGGTCTACACTTTAATTGGATACTTCAAAACCCAAAATATCGAAACCTTATTAGATCACTTTAAACAGGCTTAACCAAAATTGATAGTATTTAATTTAATGTACAATATTTCACATATAAGCTCACATATTCGATTAAAATTCTTACATAACCTCCTACTCTTTTTTAGATCGGTAAAACATGAAGTGGAAGAAAAAGCTCTTGATTAGGTTCTCAAGAGAAGTGTAAACAGAAACGGTTTGTTTTTGCTGATTCTGATGTTTAAAAGCAAAATTGTTTAGTTAGTGTGGTTGCAATGCAATGATTAACTTCATTTTCACTATTTTATCTTCTCGGCTGTACAAAACGTGTAAAGTGAGTATTTGACCATAATTTGGCCAAATTTTAAAAGAACAAAATGGTTTTTTGACCTTTGATTAAGTAAAAGGGAAAATTTTATTGAAGGTCCCAAATCTTTAATAAATGTGCAATGGAAAATCTCTACCCATTTTCATCCGAGAATTTATCAGTTGACAAAAATATTTATCTTCTTTGATCCATCCAACTCCAACTCCTAAGCCCTAACCCACAAGGGGGTCGACGGAGGTAGAGAAATGAAGCAATGGCGATAGCTGAAATTGTTGTGGTTGCAGCTCTGGCGATGGTGGCTATTCTGAGGCTCACCGGTCAAGGAAGAGGAAGCTTGTTCCATGGATAGGTTGTGGGTTGGGGTTGGGGTGGATTGGGAAAGATGAATGTTGTTTGGTCAATCTCAACCTCTACTTCCACCAACCCATTTCCTTCTAACAAGAACATTTAAATAACTAAGAAGAAATAAACAATAAAATATATACTCTCTTCAAAACCAACAATAGTGGAAGTGGCGGAGGCTGCCGTCATACCCATCAATAGGTGGGGTCGGAGTGGTAAGGGTTAGAGTTGGGTGGTTTTGTGGATCGGGAAACATAAATATTTTCGTGAATTAACAATTTTTTGGATATACAACATTAGATGTCCTTTCAATGCACATTTATTAAAAGTTTGGACCTCCACTGCACATATTTAAAAGGTTCGAGACATACAAATTTTCCTTTAAATGTTAAAAGACCATTTTATCCCTTTCAAAATTGATCAAATTATGGTCAAATGCTGACTTTTAGTCAAATTGCGTGCATCTAGATTCTTCTGCCACACAATTTTGAAAGGTTTGCGGACCTCTACTACTATGATTTAAAAGCTTGAGTATAATCTACACATTTTTTTAAAGGTTTGAAACATCCACTGCAATTATCCCTTTTATTAATCATGTGGGGCAAAGAGAATTTGAGATTTTTAAAATTATACACAATTGATGTATAGAAATAGTAGCCAAATTTGACGTGGTATATAGTAGTTGCTTTACATTTTTCACAAAATCTAGCTATGAACTGTATTGCAAATTTAATGAAAATACAATAAAATATCAAAATGTAGACGTGGTCGAGCACTATCTAGAATTCTTGATCTCATTTGTAGCCACGAAAAATGCTTTAGTTTATTGAGTTTTGAAACCATAAAGTCAAGCTTAAAAGACTAGAGGTAAAAAGCCACAATTAATGCAAAAGCTCGAGATAAATCTAGAATAAATTATGAGGGTGTTTGATATAGATTAAAATCAGATTTTAAGTTAATTGTGATAAAAAAAATTTGAAATGTGTGGTTGAAAAGATGTGGTTGATATTATATATTTGACTTTGACTCAAATTAAAATCTGACCCAAACAGACCCCACAACAATCCAGATTTCAAATTCAAATAATCAAGCAACTACGTATCACTTGAGGGTAAGGGTCCTTTTATAAAAGAACTAGGAGGAAGAGCTTCCAAGTCAGATTTGTTAGTTTGATACCCTTTATAGCAAGTATATTATAATTATATTATGAATTAACGTTGAATTACTCGAGTGTTAGAATTTGCGATAATAATCTAAGGTT